>QLNU02015359.1:79960504-79984401 GCA_006491805.2 Dysdera silvatica | reverse complement strand
AATATAATTTTAACCACCTTGTATTTAGGCTGCAGGGCGTTCTAATAAGTTTACAATATTCCAATAGCCCACAAACTCTCCAAATTTGTGGCATGAAGAGATCCGTTCAAGCCAAGAATCCATCACCAGCAACGTTGTATGCTTTATAAATGCAATTTTGTCTTTATGGTCCCGATAAGACGGATTTTCGTGACCGAAATTTTTAGTTTCGTTTCTTTTAATAAAGAATATTTTTTTTATCTGCCATACCCCGAAAAAGCCAATTATTTTTAACGAAGTTTTATATTATCGATATTTCTCTATACGAAATATTTTATTGCCTGTTAACTTCTTTACAATCAATCACTAAAATTAAAATAAGGTTATAAAATTCAAATCTCTTTAGATGCAAAAAATAATGATAATAATAATAATCATACCTTGGCGAGTAAAGGAAACTCAGTTGATAAAACAACAGGCACGACCCGGAGAAATATGGTTGGAGCACTTATCTTCCTTTTTTTTTCTCTCTTTCTAGCTTATTTATAACAAACATATGATTCTTAAAAAAGCCTCCTTCATACGTTCACTTTTTGCTTCAGTTCGAATCTCCGTTCATATTGCGTTTCATACCAGCTTCATGCCAATCAAAACCTTGTGTTGTATTTAGACATCAAAGCCTCACATCAGTTTTTGGCATCTTCTACACAACATTATCATACGGTATGATACGGATGTCTACCGGGCTGACTTTCAATCTTTATATCGCATCTCCAACTACGAAAGTCCTTCGTTTATACCGTTTGTACAGTCAACTGACATAAAGCGCGATGCGAACGGAGACTTGAACTGAAGCAAAAAAGTGATCGTGTGAAAGGGCTTTACGTTGAACTTGCATTACACTTCTTAATTTGAAAGATGTTCAGCTACTAATGTATTTGAATTTGGCAAGGATGAATATATAGTGTGTGGTTGTTTCAGTTAAATTTTGTGTGTGAAGACTGATCTGGGAAGCATAATATCATGGACTGGCGCTTAATTTCTGCTTCAAACTAATAAACCCATAATTCATCAATAGTTACAATATCCCAGATAATTTTGCGTGTCCCATCCATCCATCCATCCACCCACCCACCTACCTACCCTTTATTTTTTAAATGAAATCATTCCACACTTCATTTGATCCTCTATCAATTGATAGGGGATCTAAAGGGAGCATCGCTTTCTGAGAAAGAGGTTTTCATGCAGTAGCGAATTTAAGCCCCTGAACTGATGTTTAGTGTCCTCGCAAATTCCTTATGTGTAATTTGTGGATCTTCTTTCACGAGAGATTAAAATTTTTCAGCCTTCGATTCTGTAGTTGATGTACTCGGCCTTTTACATTTTGTGTCAGCTTCTAATGAACTTTCCCTCACTTAAACCCAGTTTACCAAGTAAAAACAGTGGCACGTCAAGGAGCAAAGTCTGGAAATGTTAAGGACAAACATTGAAAATGCACCTCTGCTTTTAACCCTTTAGGAAAACCATAAAAATTAATAGCAAACCAAGCTTCTCTATTTAACAACTCAGATCAACTCTCTGTGAAAACAAGAATGTGTGTGACCATCACCCTTTCTCCTCGGTACAGAATATGATTGGGTCGTTCTGTTATATAGACAATAAGTGCTGCCATCACATATTGTCTTTCAAGGATATATGCTACACTACGATACAAAACCTAAGGGTTTGATGATTTTTCTAATGAGTATCTAAAACCTTTTTGAACGTCCGACGTGTACAGGGTATGTATCGCGTAGGAGCAACTTCTGAAAAATCCCGGTTATTATAGCTTCAACTGAAAGTTGCCCCTACATAATACTTTACCTGTGTGTATATATGTGCATACAGGGGAAATAGACTAAGTGGGGTTTTATTTTTTTACATATTTGTTTTATTTGAACTTAAACATATTTCGACACTGCCCAAGTAACACTCTACCTGCGTTAAATACGTAGCATAGCTACTTGTTTCTTCACTTAAAATAGAATTAAGGTAACCTGCTTCCTCTTTGCAACAATCGTATAATATGTATATTCTCCTATAGGCACAATATTTATTTAAAATTGAATTCAAACGTGTCCCAACGCTTCCCACGTGTCATTTTATATACATTAGATGCAAAATAACTCTTAGTTTCTTGTATCAAATTATAATCGAGGCCACCTGTGTTTCCTTTGAACAAAAATCGTATAAAACACATTTCTTCCATACTCTCCTGATTTTTAAAAAATTAAATGTAAATATATTCCCAATACTTTCCGGGTGTTATTCTATGTGCGTTAGATGTAATATAGTTTCTAGTTTCTTGTCTCAAAATGTAATTGACGTCACCAGTAGCTTTCTTTACAGAAATCGTACAAAAATGTTTATTCTATTGTCTCCTGAGTTTTTCGAAATCGAATTTAAATATGTTTTCGATACTTCCAGAGTATCATTCTGTCTACGTAAGGTAAATAATAACTTCTAAATTCTTACCTCAAGGGTCATCTGTGTTTTCTTTGTAAGGAATCGTATAAAACATATTTCTCCTATAGTCTCCTCATTATTTTGAAAATGAATACATTCCCTACACTTTTCCAGTATTATTCTATGCGTAATAGATACAGTATAGCTTCTAGTGTTTTGTCCAAAAATAAAATTGAAGCCATCTTTGGTCCCTTTTACAGAAATCATATAGAATATATTTCCCCTAAGTTTCTCGAAATTGAATTTGAATACACCGAAGAACCAAAACATTAAAACCACTTACCTAATAACGTGTCGGTCCACCTTTGGAGAGAAAAAGAGCCTGGACGCGGCATGGCATCAACTAGATGTTGATAGGATATCATACCATAATTGCAACAGAAGTTGGCCAAACTTTTGTAAATTCCGTGGTTGTGATGTTAATGCTCTGATACGTTGTTCTAAGTGAAACCACAGGTGATGAATAGGATTGATGTCTAGAGAATTTGGAGGCCATGGTAATAAAGAAAACTCATTCTCACGTTCCTCGAACCATTCTAGAACCGTATGAGCTTTGTGACAGGGAACATTATCCTGTTGTACAATGCCATTGCCGTCTGAAAAGACAGTGGACATGAAGGGGTGTAACTGGTCCCTCAGGATGTTTAAGTACGTGGAAGCATGACAATGATAATGGAACCAAGCTCGTTCCATAAAAAACTCGAGTGGTATGATGTGGACGAGTTAAATCGCAGGTGAATGTATGGAAAATTTTCGAAAATTTCGATTGCCTCATTTTGTTCCAAAGTTGGGTTTATACGAACCAGCTCAGTGTTCCAAAATATCGATTTTAGAACGATAGAGTACTATTTCCAATTCCAAAACGGGACATTTAATTTTTTTCTGAAAATGTGTTACTTTCTATACAGTTTTGTAGAAATTCTTCAACTCTTTCTAAGTATTTCTTCCCATTTCACATGGTGTTTCAGAAAAGGCACCTTGCTTCCTTCCAGCAGTGCAGCCAAGTAACAGTGTTTCCCCCGTTAAATGTCGCATACGAACTCACCTATCCACATGGTGTAAACACAAGCGAGATGCATCTGTCCATGTGACCCTCCTCCACTCTTCTGATGTCCAATTCACATGGCTATGTGCCCGCAGAATGCTTTTATGGCAATGAGTTGCCGTGAGCATAAGCACTCAAATTGGACGAAGACTTCGTAGTCCCATAGACAACAATGTCCGATGAGCACTCTGTCTCCACACATTCTGTGCGCCACTACTATTAAAATTCTTGCTAATTTCTGCCACGATATCACGTCTATAGGCTCGAATAAGCCGATGAAGTCTCCGTTCCCACTTTACTATCAATGGTCCTTGGCCGGCCAACACATTGTCTTCGACCAGTTGTTTCACCTGTTTGCAATCATCTCTGATACGTACTAACTACTACATATCATGAACAGCTGATGACACGTGCAGTTTCCGAAATGCTCTTACCCAGCCCTCTTGCATCAGAAGCAGACCTTGGTAAAAGTCCGATAAATCCTTATCTTTACCCACCTTGCAGAGATAAAAACTACTGATCGACAGAACACAGTCCCATATTTTTATATACCAACCTAAAACCCACCCCTTCCATTTGATTGGTACTGTAGATAACTTTGTCTGCATAACGCACAGGTGGTTTTAATGTTTTGGCTCTTCGGTGTATGTTCCCTATACTTTCCGAATATCATTTTATCTACGTAAGATGCAGCATAGCCTCTAGTTTCTTGTGTTAGACTATAATTGAGGTCACCTATGGTTCCTTTAGCATGAATAGTATAAAACCTGTTTCTGCTGAAGTCTCCTGAATTACTTAAACAGAGTTTGAATATGTTCCCTACATTTCCAGAATATCATTCTAAGTTAATTTTATGCACCATGGCTTCCAGTTTTTTGTTTGAAAATAAAACTGAGGTCACCTCTGGTCCCCTCTCTTGTTCCCTGGAAAGAAAAACTGAACACAGTAATTATACATACAGTAGAATCTGCCTAAAGCGACCATCTTTGGGATTGGACTACAATGTTCACAATAGACAGGTGGTCACTATACAAAACAAACTTTGGTATAATCATGATTAAGTCCCTACTAGTTCTTTATTTTATAAAACCTGGTTACAGGTACACCTGGTACATAAGGTCAATTTGCCAAGGTGGTCACTTTACCAGGTTCTACTGTATTTATTTTACTGTATCATATTGAGTAAAGAATTTTAATAGTGTGGTATTTACTTCGTAATTTAACATTCTAAATTTATCTGATTATGTAGATTTCTAACCTTTTTATTCGTAACATATTTAAATCTCTTCGAGAAAAAAATTGTCTCTTGAATTGTGCTGTCCTCAAATTTTATCTAAAAAGCCTAACATTAACGAATCGTCATGTAAAATCATATTTACAAAGCAGATTTTGCTCTTTAATAGTAAATACCATTGGTAACCTTGACACTTTTAAATATAAATCGTTCCATTTTCTTCCTTTCAGCAGGACCAACTTGAGAAAAAAAAAGAGGACACGAATGTTGGCTATGATATTCGACGCCATTATTATTTCCCTGCTGTCATCAGCATTCTTTACAGGTAAGGTGAAAATTATAATCAAGTGTTAAGGGTTGATATGAATAATTGTACGTAGCCAGGGTTCACTACAGTTGTCTGTATAGATGACTTTAAGTTGGGAAATGGGATAATTTAATTATCATCTATCATGAGGCTGTTTTGTCTTCTCAGATAATTTGTTATTGTATTTTATATATATATATATATATATATATATATAGCGACTTTTATTTAAATGAAGGATGATGAACGTTTGAAGATGGCCTTTCTTTTTAGCGCACCCTACGCCACTGAGCAGTAGAGATAAAAAATTTTTAACTATGTTGAGTTATGGTACGAGAACCATTACAATAACGATTTGTTGGATTTTGTAAAGAAATGAAAACTTTCCATAATTATTCACAATTGATTACAATGGGAAGCCATCGAATATTTGCATATACAGGCTTAGACGCCAATTTATATTTATGGAGAGGGAAATAGGGATTGATAATAGTAATAAAATAGAAAAAAAATAATAGTAAAGAAAGTGTGAAAAGACAGGTGCCGCGTCATTATCTGACACAGGGAGGAAGAAAAGGCAGGTGTAGGCTGGTGGAGTAAGTGAGTATCACGTACCATTTTCCGGTGGCATAGACCCTAGGGAGAGGGTGGAGACCTGTCATGCTGCAACTCTGGAGTGTCATATCTGGTTTGCATGCACAAACACGATATATGCAAATACAAAATTAGGTTGGGAAGCAAGCAGTCATATGTTGTCATTATAGTGTTAAAAGAGTGGACGGCAGAGCTTGCTTCCCTTTCTCTTTCTCTTTCTACAGTGTCCGGGATTACAGCGCTACCTTTGGCAGCCATCCTTCCCATCTCCGTGTCTTTCATTAATCTTTTTATATCTCTTTTACTCCAAAGTAATGGTATGTATAATAAAGTATGTACTTGCCGGCATCAATATAGGGAAATCACGATGAATATGGTATAGTACTTTTAGTTTTTAAACATAGCTATATGCCTGTTCGGTAACTTTTTCTTGACTTGTTGTTTTTAATGGCTTTTCCTACGAATTCACAGTTGAATTTTCTTATGTCTTCTTTCATGCTTTTGCGCAGAGTTTTACAAAGTTCTATGTACTCAATCCTGGAACTGGTATTTCGATTGTCCACCTTCATATCTCTTCGCCTTTTCATGAGCTGTTTCGTCTTCTCAGATAATTTGCTATTGTGCTTTTTACAGGTTACACCACCAATTTCCCCAGCAGTTTCAACTATTGTCTTAACAATGTTTTCATTTGCTTCTGAGATATCACTTTCATCAATAAGTCCTTCCAGTGCAGAAAAGCGATTTTTTAATTCCAACTTGAATGCCTCGGTATTTTCTTTTAATTTCTTTAAATCCACCCTCTTACTTACTTGTTTCCTAATGAGCTTCGAATAATAATAATAATAATAATAATGTTTATTTATCACAAGGGTTACATATTGCATACAGTCTTGAATTTCAATTTAAGTATAATAAATTTCACACAGTTTAGAACAGACAATACAATTTGCATTTCCCCGTGATGGGTCCCCAGTTTAAATTATAAAATTTAACCGGTTGAGGACCCTATTAATCCGCTGGCGCACAAACTCCGTTTAATAAGTATACAATTAATCTCTTTTTAAACAATTTTATATTATTAATATTTTTAAGATTATTTGGTAATTCATTCCAAAGCTTTATTCCCATATATTCAATTCCTTTCTGTACATTTCCGTTCTAATCTCTCGTAGCTTAATTTGGTTGCTTCTTCTTAAATTTCTGTTGTTTTCGTGATACTGGATATCAATATTATCCAAAATGTTTTCCTTCTATTATCCTTTCCTACATTAGTTCTAGCGTACAATATTCATTGATTTTATCAATTGGTAATATACCATATTTTACAAATAATGTAATGTAACTTAAGCTGGTGTTTCGTTCGATGGTTTTTAAAAATTTATTCTGCATTGATTTAATTACCTTCATGTTGTTCTTATTCAAATTTTCCTATATACAATTGCAATAAATCAGGTGACTATATAGAAAAGCATAATATGGACACAGTAACACGTTCTTAAGAACTGCACGTGACAATTTCTTTATAATTCTTGTTCCCGAACTGATTTTTTTTTTTTTTTTCAATTTGTTTATTGCAGTTTAAATCGTTCGTTAATGTTACTCCTAAGGAATCAATTTCTTTGACAATTTCAACTTCTTTTCCATTAATATAAATTCTATCTAAATCCCTCAATTTACCAATTTTTTTTTCTTCGTTTTAAAAATTAATATTTTTATTTTAGTGTCATTTATTTTCATGTGATTACTTCTAAACCAAAGTTCATATTTTCCAATTTCTTCCTGTCCAGTTTTTATCAATTCTTCGATATTATTTCTTCTTACAAATACACTAGTGTTGTCTGCACATAATGTTAATGTACCTTTGTCTGATACATGCATAATATCATTTACATACAGTAAAAACAATAGGGGAGCAAGGATTGATTGCTGGGGAACTCCATGTTTGCTTTCCAATGAATCAGATTTTATGTTATTTACAAGGACAAATTGTTGTCTTCCCTGAAGGTAGTTTTTTAATATATTATTTATCTTTTCTTTAAAACCGTACTGATTTAATTTTTTTAGCAGCAGTTTTCTGTTTATTATGTCAAACGCTTTATTTAAGTCGAAAAATATTTCCATGCCTATATAACTGGTGTCTAAAGATCTTTGTATTTCCGTTGCCACATTTAACAATGCGATTTCTGTTGATTTGCCTTTCATGAAACCATGTTGACAATTATCCAAAATATTAAATCTTTTGATAAATTCGGCTAGTCTGTTATATATTAGTCGTTCGAAGATTTTGGCAAATACTGACAAGATTGAAATTAGTCGATAATTTGATTTTAAATCCTTTTTACCTTTTTTAAATATTGGGATTATCTTTGCTATTTTTAACTCTTCCGGAATCATTTCCAACTCAATGATTTCATAAATTATGAACAATGGCTCGAGAAAAATCTCAGCATTTTCCTTTACCAATTTTAGTCTTATTTCATCTATACCCGTTCCCTTTTTAACATTTTATGTTTGCATGATTTTTAATAGTTCGAATTCATGTATGTCTTTAACAAACATTGTGTTATCATAATCATTTTTTAAGTACAAATTATAGTCCACTTCGTTATATTCGTTTCGATTTAATTCAGTATCTACTATACTCGTTTAATTTGTTAGCCATTTGTTATTCTTCAATTATGGTTTCATCATTTTCACGTAATCTCTCTAGATTTTTATCCTTTGTTTTAGATTTACCAATTATTTTATTCACCACCCTCCATTTATTTCTAGCGTTTTTATCTTTGAAACAATTATTATAGTAGTCCTGTTTTCTTTTTAAGTTTAATTTGTTTATTTTGTGTCTCATTTCTCTAAATCTACTCATGTAAGTAGTTTTTCTTGTACGAACATATCTACAATACATGCTCTTTCTTTTTTAATTTCTTTAATCAATTTTTTGTCTGTCCATCCCTTTTTGTGGATTTTATCTTTAATTGTTATCCATTTAAATACTTCATTGATTATTTCTTTAATTCTTGTTATAAGAATGTTATGCTTATTCCTCTCTCCCTTAAATTCTTCTTTCCACTTTTTTTTAAAGCATCTTTAAATTTTTCTATGTTTGTTTGACAATAGTTTCTTACCCTTACTTTTTTCCTAATTTTATATTTCCTCTTCGTTATAATCAATTATTATTGTTTTATGGTCACTTATTTGATAATCGTTAACCTCAGCAGTTATTTCATTCATATTTGTGAAGCATAAGTCAATAGTAGATGACGATTGAGCTGTTATTCGTTTATACTCCTTTACCAAGTTTTTTTAAATCCTAGTGATTTCATTGAGTTTAGTAATAAGTTACTATTTCCATTTTCCTTGTTTATACTTATGTTAAAATCACCTATTATAATTATTTTTTCAATGGTGCTCTCTTCCAAAGCTTTATTTAATCAATTTATCACTTCAACTAGATTTCCTTTAGGTTGTCTGTATAATAATCTCATTCATATATCATTCTTTTTTTTTATTCCCATCATTGTAAAGTTATCCTCCATATTTGTTATTTTATCCCAAAGACAATACCCATGTGATTCATCTATTATGTTAAAGGATACATCCCTCCCCTCTTTTCCTTCCTGTTTCTATGATATCTATAAAAACCCTCAAAATAATTTAAGTCATATTCATCCATTCACGTTTCAGTAATTGCCAGTATATCTGCTTGAAGTTCATCATCATTGATCAGTAACTTTCTAATTTAGTATTTAAGTGCACTTTACATCTCACCATTCGATGATCACTTCCAGTATTAAATCTGTTCAGTACACTGCAATCTTCAATAATTGATTTCTTGTTTGCCAGGATATAGTCAATTTCACTAGTTCCCCCATTTGGGTGTTTCCATGTCCATTTTCTTTGCGGTTTCTTCTTAAAAAATGAATTCATGATGCTAAGATTTTCAGCTTCTGCAAATTCGATGAGTTGATCGCCACGTTCATTCCTTTCCCCATATCCGTATTTACCAACCGATGTCTCTCCTTGTTCCTGTTGTCCAATTCTTGCATTGAAATCCCCCATGATGAGCTTGATATGTTGTTTCCCTTTGGTGTGTAACTCTTTGATTTCTTCATAAAATTCTTCAACCTCTTCGTCGGTATGGCTTGATGTTGGTGCATATACCTGTACTATCTGAAGTTGGTATCGCTGGGTTAGTTGAACAACGAGCCTCGCTGCTCGATCTGACGTGCTTTCGACTTCAAGAAGGTAGTCTTTAATTCTTTTGTTGATTAAGAAGCCAACACCACTTGTTCTTCCAGTTTCCGTTCCTCTATAATAAAACAAATGTCCACTTTTAAGTTCCACCAACTCTTCACCTTTTCTTCTAACTTCACTGAGTCCTACAATGTCCCATTTGATCTTGTCAAGTTCTTCTTCCAATTCCTGAAGTTTTGCTTCAGAAGCAAGGGATCGTCCATTAAACGTAGCCAAGGTCAATAACAAACGGCAGCCTGGGCCATTCCAGTGATTCTTAGCACCCCCTGCTTTCATGCCACACTGACCGCTGCCTTGATCAGGAGCACTCCAGCACCTGGAGACTAGGGGCCATGGTTTCTGGTGTGTCAACATAATGGAGGAATTAGCCATAATTTCACCACGCTGGCTAGACGGGTTGGTGAATTAGCCCTCCCCTTCCGCCTTTCCATCCGTGCAGCAAATATTAATTTGCCTCTTGGATAGAAAGCCCGGCCTGCACCACTTGAAGGCGGGGTAGGACACTAGGTTACTGGCCTGGCCGGTTCCACACATCGTCACATACGTTCAGCGTGTGGGTCTCCTTCCAGTTAGATACCAGCAACCCTTTTGCAGGCTAAGTGCGTCTAGGGAAATGATATACCAGAGTGTTTGATACAAGAATCAAATTTGTTAGCTGTTCTTTTTTTATTAATGGCGGAAGTGTAATAAATATTAAAGTTGATGTTTACTTCAATCTTGTTTAATAATTACAAGTGTACGTGGGCCTAATGACCTAATGTATTATGTATACATTCAGCCAAATAACATACGCGCGATGTATATCCATTAACATTACTCATGAAAATAAAAATGATAATTTCGTTACTAGAAGCTTCTAAAATTTACATGCAAGTTCCGAACGGTTTGAAAGTAAGAATTTTTTGTTAAAAACATTTTGTTTAAAAGCCTTCCAGCGGTTGTGAAAAACTTAAAAAGAAAAAGCAAACAATTATGTATCATACAATACATGGTAAGCAAACTTGCGTATTTATTTGAATTGTTTTGTCCTTCGGTTTCACTATAATACTTTAACACTATTAATTGCTATTGCTACACCAAAAAATCCATTAACTGAAATTATATTTGTTGTTTCAGGATATAATTGTTTAGATTGCTTCAAGTGTGTCTCTATAGCGGGGAACAATCCAGCATGTGAAGACCCTTTTCACAACAATTATACTCAAGATATTCTTGAATCTCCTTGTTGGGCAGGAAGAAAGCAACGCGATGGCGTTTTTCCCGCCACCGCATGCATTAAGCTATCTGGAGTATATGGTAAGTTCACACTTACAATTTTGTTAGAAAAAGAGGAAAAAGCAAAAGCACGTACAAACGTTAGATTATTTAATATATATATAGACCAGAGAAAGTTACTTTATGTATGTATGTCATCATCATCAACCATTTTCAATCCACTGCAGGATGTAGGTCTTTCTGATATAACGCGTACACGTAGTACGGTAAAAGAAATACAAAGGAAGCGGCCTAAAACTCACCACATTGGTCAGACCGGTTGGAAAGCTGGACCTACAGTTTAATGGCACCCGCGCCCGCCTCCCAACACGGTTGAAATTTCAAAGTGCGGACTCGTTATATCACCCTCTGTCGGAACGACCTTTCAGCAGCTGGTCATGGCGCCGGTTGAGTGCTAGTATTTCTCAACAGAGGACGGCTGATATATACAGGTGACCGAATCCATCTCACCCGATACATTTTGAAATCTTTATGTTATTGGGAAGCCTATTTGCAAATCATCATTGTTGGGTTGGAAAATTTAATTTTATGTTTGTTGTTTTTTTAACTTTTTCGAGCGGGATCATATTTGATTGAGCCAATCATGGGTTAGTGGAAGCCAACCTTCTTTTTAAGATTACACGCCCACTTGGCGAGATATTCGACTTGTTGAGCCAAATTAGTATAAGATTTATTACGGCAGTATTTCATTTTATGACGGAAAAAAAGGTTTAATTATTGGTTTTATGACTATTCAACGCGGAATAGACTGAACGGAATGATTTCATATTTTGGCTAGAAACTGATTACGCATATAATAAATTGGGTAGAAGTGAATTGTAATCTATAGCATTCGCCAAGAAAGCTCGCTAAATTCTTAAATGCAATTTTCAAAAAAAAAAAAAAAAAAAAGTTTGGCTGACATTATTTCGCGAAAACATCCACGCGCGGGATTCAAAATAAAATGAATGCTTCTCTTATGCACGAATTGAATTGCAACTTGCAATGTGATTATAAAAATTAAAGTAATTTGTTTTCTGCTATGACTTTCAGAAATAAAATGAATATAGAACTTCAATTTAACGAATAGAGAAAAAAATAACTTTACAGCTACTTCAAAATCTAATACGTTTAAATTTAAAAAGTTAACGCTAGCTCTGTATTACTGAGCGTATTGTAAACTTTTAGAATACATCCCGCGTTCGCTTTTTCACATTTTTCGACCAGCTTGTTATCCCGCCGCGTGTTGCCAAAAGGGTTGCAATTGGCGCTATTTTAACTACCTTTTAATATTTAATTTCTCGATTTCCAAGGGTCTATAGCTGTTCAATTTCACACATTAAGGATTTTAATGTGTCTACATTAAGCTCAATTAAATTCGTTAGATTCGGCATGTGAGCTCAGAGGGTGGGGGGAATTACTTATGAGTTTTCCTGATTTTCTCAGTCTGTAATCTAAATACGAGCCAATCTCCTAAAAATTCCTCTAATGAGGCAATCCTCTCTATCTCTCCAAGGGGAGCCGGTGCTTACACGCTTCTCCCCACTTCCTAAGTCCTTTAATAACTTGAGAAAAGCAACAAAAATTGAATATTATATTCAAATTTAGCCTTCTTATAAAGACCGAAGTATAGGAGGGGGCAACATAGGGTGAAGTCCAGGCCCCCACCACACGTAGTTAATAGGCAACGTATTTTTGTACGAGAAAAAGAGGAATCTTGACTTTGTGCCAGTGAAACTCGTAACGTGTCTTATGTTCAGTGTATCTATTGGATAAAGTGAAAGAAAATACAATGTTTCGGTAACGTACGCAAACATTTTATAAGGGGTTATGGGTGTACTAAGAAGCGGGGAGAGTTTCGACAATCAAAATTTAATTGTATACAGGAAAACAAAAGGTCAGTGGGGTTACGACCCCATCAACCCCTCCCACCGGGTACTATTACAAATGGTTTTTATGTTACAACTACCAAATGTTCAGGGCCGGACATTAGCTGAAGCCATTCCTCTCTCCCCCAAAACCGAGCAGTTTTTAAACACAAAAAGATAAAAATATTACTACTGATAGGTTGTACAAAAAGTGCTCACGAACTTGATTTACAACTTTGTAATAATTTTACAAAAGTCTCTGATTGGAGCATAGCTTGACTACCCTCTACCCACAATAAATAAATAAATAAATAAATAGTTGAGCTTCGGAACCACCACTGATTAGTTGTAATGTCATCAATCAGATAATAACAATTATTAACGCTGTATTAGGGTAAAAGGTCACTAAATTAAAAATTTACAGGACGGTGCATAAGCATTCCCAGAAAGTGGAAGGGGGTGAGGTTTATTTCAACCCTCAATCCAGAATATTAACCATGTTAAAAAAATGCACGCTAACACTTAGGCGATGGGGGTCAAACCCCCGCAACCCCCCCCCCCACCGTTAGGATAGGCAAATGGGACGATGTCTAAATGTTCTCTATTGCATAATTTTTAAAAACTGAGGTTTTTTATATTTATTAATTAGGAAGAGATTTAAGAAATAGCTATAAACCGCCAATTCTAATAAACTGATCATTCTCGCGCGTAAGAATATTGTAAATTTTATTTTCGTTGTTCGTAACACGGTGAAGACAGCATGCAAAGTCGCCAAATTGGGCTTACCCTTTTTCTGATAGTATAGAACCAATGAAAAGGTTATCTCGGAAAAATAAACAACCCAGTTGTTACTCGTTAGCGCCTATTGGTGAAACTAGTCCAATCAGTGAACAGATGGCTATTTCAAAAATGTTTCGTGGGTGCGGTGGATTGAACTCACCCTGTATATATAGTCTCTAGGAATGGGTCGGCATTGGCTTTTCTGATTTGTGCCCCACCCAGAAAATATTTTGCAGATACGTTCTTCAACAGTACCTCATTCTATGCTAATTTATATAAGGTCGGAAAATCAAAATCTGGAAGAAGTGTTCAGAATTCAACCTAATTTGGACTGGCTGGAATGGAAGTAACCTCATTAATATTTGCGCTTAAGTGAAATATTAAGTTGAAGCTATTAATAATTCCCATCTGCGTGTTTGGAGGATAATGGTTTAGATCTCCACGTGGCACTAAACAACACGCTTACTGCGGATTAGATATAGTCCGTTCGCAGAAAATTAGTGGCCAGTTACGTTCGAATTCAAGGAAGCTGACGTCACAGAAAAACGAGTTATGAAAGACGCTCGCCCCTCTACTGCAATGAAACAACCTGTCTATGACGTCAGCTCCCTTGAATTGGAACGGGACTGGCCGCCAATTTTCCGCGCACGGACTATACCACCACTCTAAATGTAAAATCGATGTCCGGTGAATTGAGCGGCTCGGATAAACGAAGTCTGGGTAATTTAGAGATTTTCTACACTTATAACTTCCATTGAATTTTCATAAATCGGTACATATTTTAATGATAATTATTTCAGTATTTTCAAACCCCTTCGTTTCGGCATGCGATGAAATACACCGGTTTTTCCACATTCAATGTGATTCCACCGTTGATTCTAGATAATCCATTTATGTTTGTTGTGTGTTCCCATCGTGTGTACACGCTTTTCTTGGGAAGATAACGATCTCTTGGGTTATCTGGGGTTTAGAGAGGATCTTGAGTGATAGAAACGGTTTTACACGCTAGAAATACGAAGCTGAAGATAAGTGACAAATAACTGTTATTTCGATACTGAGATAAGGTGAAAATACTATCTGTTATGGAATTTCCTGGTGAAACTTTCTATTGCCTTGTAAGACGACATAGGTTTCGTTTTTAGACGAAAAATGCATTACAATCTCTCTTTGTAATTTAGGAGTCGTTGAAAATGTTACCATTATAAACTAAACTAGGAAGAATTTAAAATTTCCTTGTGATTATAGTTTGAGTAATAGGCTCACGATGATGAGTGGAAAAAAGATCTGCGGTTAGCAAATTAGTATGTTGCCAAAAACTACAAAGTTCAATGCAAATGTTAGATACGTTTATTCAGGGCTGTCCTGAAGAAAATTGTTGAGAGTATGCGGTGCTGTCTTAATTAAAGAGTATTGAAATTGCGGGGTAACTGGACTTGGTGACGTCACTGCTCCGCGCTGGCTGGCATTTGACTGGTCGTCTATCGTCTATCCAAGCCCAAGGTGGCAGTTGCCACTTTCATCAGTTTTTCATTCCTCTTCTGGTCGTACGCAGGATATTATTTTGAGGCTTGGTGGATTCAGGGGGCTTCCTCGTTTGTTTTCATTCAAGTTTGTAAATGACTAGAAAAAAAAAAGGCTGAACTTTGTTGAAAGTTGTCCAAAAACCAGCAAATACGAAAACTTTTTTGAGACCTTGATGATCTTGAGAGTACGTGGTGCGTACTTGGTATTTTTCAAAATTTCTTGAGAGTACTCGAAGCACACAGCGAGCACCCTTTGGAGACAGTCCTGAGCTTATTTTATAAAAGAATTAAAATAAAAGAAATGGTATGGAAAACGTTCGTTTTAAACGTATATCTTAAAGCAAAACATTTTAATGGCATAAATTTATTATTTGGGATAAAGATACAAAGCACGAGGGAAGCAATTTGTATATAAAAAATTTAAAGGATGATCAAATAGCGAACGAAATAGATCACCCAAGCTTTCGGACGTCTCATCAGTTGCATGTTCATTACTTCTGATGGAGGACTATTGCTGACGTCTTCGAAAGTTTGGTGATCCATTTCATTTGCTATTTTCCCGGTGTTTAGTTTTTTATGTAAATAAATGTATCATCTTTCCTTCATTAATTATTTCTTATTACTTATCTTTACCAACTTATCTAAATTAAAACGGCCGTTCGATACTCCATTGCTTACTTGAAAATGGCTTATTAAATCACAATTTATCTCTGATCTTTATTCGTAGACCTTTATAAACAAGTGCCCTTCTCTTGCATATGCAATTAAATGCCATTAGACAGAAATAGTATTACATAAATATTGAATAATGATAATATAAGATATAAATCTCTGTTTCCTGGCAGAAGTACTTCGAGATAGAAAAACGCTTTGCATACACTGATTTCTTTATCTAGGTGTAAGCTCATTAAAAAAAAAAAAACATCGTTGGTTTAAAGTAAATATTTTCTGGGGTAAATCCGTTATCTGCTCGTTAAAAAAACCTTTAAATAGCTGATTTGGCGCAGGGTGACCTTTGCTGTCCTTGCACCATGAAAACTCAATAAATCAAAAACTCCAATTTGGCAATAAATAATTGAACCGATAATCCTTTCGAAAAGGCTCACTCATTTACAAAACTAGACTCAAAGGCTAGGGCGGGGAAAGGGGGGGTTATAGCGGCTCCCATGCTCCGCACATAGCATTTATTTGCAATTTTCTGGAGGGGAGGCTATATTTTTTTGGGGAGACTTAGCCACCCTTAGACCCTGTGGTATTGCTGGATTGTTGGCTGACTGGGTGCAAAAACTAGTTGGCCGTCTTTATTAATTTAATATTATTTAGTTAAAAATGTGCATGCGCAGAGTCAGGGGCGGACTGTATCTTCTCAAAGGGCGCATACCTTGGATTTTCGGAGGGCGCACCGACCTGGGGGTTGGTTGGGCGGCGGTCCTGTCCGCCCCTGGGAAAACACCATTAATGGAATATGCAGAGAGCTTTATATGCAGCTAATCAATTAGAGGAAAAGCTCATGCATGTACGCAATTTTTATAGGTATGTAGACTAAACCAATGGTGTAGGCAGAAATCTCATAAGGGGAGGGTTATGGGCCTAATTACAGAGCTCAGTATATTAGCAACTCATATATTCCTATGTTAAATATACAAAATTTCATTCCAATGGGGGGTTACAACCCCAAAGTCCTCCCCCTGGTTACGCCTCTGGACTAAATCAGGAGCGAACTAGGTCCTCTCAAAGAGCGCATATCTTGGATTATCGGAGGTCAGTCCGCCCCTGAGCAGAGTTTACTTTTACAGCGATACCTCCCAATGAGGGACACCCATGGAACCGAACATTAAAGTGTCTCTTTCTCAGAGGTGTCCCCTATGGCAGGTAACAATGGATACCTATATATACACTAGTGGTAAGTAGACATATTAAAGAGAAATTTTTTAATTTATATTTTCGTAAGATGAAACACGAATCCTTGATATATATTGTGTTTGATCCAAAAATAATACAATAATATAATAAACGATCCGCGGCTGCCCAGGTGCAAGGTCGCCTTTTGCACACATAGAGCGGCCCTGATTATAAAAAAAAATTGCAAAGAATAAAAACTGTGAAACAAAATCTTTGTATATGTATGTATTGTAAATGACCGCCAGGTGTAATTTTTCGGCGAAGCGTAGTTTTTTGATAAATTCAACACATGACATAAAACGTCACCTACTGTGCTGATTTTTTCCCTACAGTAATCTAATTAATTGAATTAATCTAATTAATTGAACTCCTACTACACAAGGACAGCTAAAGTTATGAGGTATCAAACGGGGTCTATATCTATACATATATAGTTCATAAAACGTACAATGTTATAGTCTATGACAAAAAACAATGTGATACAATCAAATACAGTAGAGCCTTCATATAACGAAATGGATGATTCCATGAAAAAATTTCGTTATATAGAAAATTCGCTAGGTGGAAACGATGTATTCATGAACCAGGGCAGTACAATATGATACCACAATTAAAATCCCGCTTTACAGTAAAGGACTGTTTCTCATAAATAACATTCAACCATTTAAAAATAGAAGTTTTTAAGTGTGCGTATTGTATTCCCACGGTACTGGGGAACTCGATGTTGCTGACGATGTTGACCACTCGATTTTCTGTTTTGGTTGTTAAAAATCTCGTCATATACAAATTTATTTCGTTGTATAGAAACATTTTCATACGCAATGACCATGGGAATTTACCAAAACTTTGCTATATAGAGAATTTCGCTATACAGAAGTTCGTTATATGGAGGTTCTACTGTATTTTGGTGAAGGTTAAGATCGTATAAAAATTTCAAAATGCTGTGGTTAGAATATGTTTCCATTGTGTTTGGGAATGTGCAGCCATCACAGATAAGTAATGTGCTTTATTTTCGTTGTTTCCAGAATTAGCTTGGGTGATTAGGGAACTGTTTCTTTTTTTTTTTCGGTACTACCATTTTCGGGTCAACCGTTATTAAGCATTCTTCAAGAAACAAATTATGCGGGAACACAGCATGAACTCCGCAGACCTCGACCATCATCTCACACTGATTAGGATATGTGATGCCAAATGAAAAAACACAAATGAAGAAACAATTTTCAACTCCCTACAAGTGTTAAACTGGATATTAATTATTGTGGAGCCTTCACCCTGCTAACACTCGTCATACAGTGATCTCGCTTCGGGGAACAATGACCCGAATTACAACTCGCAGAAAAAAACAACTACAGTTAAAGTGCTCTAGAAAACGTAATGTGTTGGATAAGAGAGGCTTTAAATTTATGGCACTCTGTAACACTAAGCATAAAGAATGCACGTTATCGAATGACAAGGTTGAAAGAACGTTAACCGACTGAAAAAACTGGTTCGTACTTCGCCAAGTTGATTTATTTTATTTGCATTGTCTGCTCAGGAAGTTATGGGCAATAACCAACAGTGCCATCGTCGTTACAAAGGCGGATCCAGTTTTAATAGCCGAGATGAAGAGAGTTGGGGATGTGTCCCAAAGTGCTTCATCCGCACTGGTAAATTAATTCAGCCAGCACAGCAACTGATTGACAGAAGTAACAACTTCGAACAGATAAACGATCATTGGCTACCGTAATTTGTTTTAATTAAAATTATTAAAGTGATAAAAAGATTAACACAAATAACTACACGAAGATCCCTTGCCCGTAGTTTAAAAAATGTAGATGAAACAGGAGACGGGCCATTAATTTGTACAATAAATTGCCGCTTTGAAGGAATGGACGCTAATAGAGAGTAATAATATACGTGGACAGTTGGGTACTGGATTTAAAGGTCCGTCACTGAGCAAGATTAGGTGCTAAAAACAAGTGAATATGAGGAATTAATGAGTGAATATAGGAAATTAACCAGTGAATACTGAAAACTAATGAGTGATTATAGAGAATTAGTGAGGCAGTGAAGATTAGATAAAGTGAGGTAGTGAGGATTCGTAGGAGTGAGTGTTATAGAAAATTAATGAGTGAATGTTGAAAAATAATAGGTGAATGCGGAGAATTAATGAGCGAAGATGATGAATTATTCGGTGAATACGGAGAATTAATAATAGATCACAGGAAATTAATGAGTAAATATAGAGAATCATGAATCAATACAGAAAATTAATAAGTAAATACAAGGAATTAATGAAATGCTCAATATAGTTTTAAACTTTGTTTTTAAACGATTTCACGAATGCAATATTAGAAGATAATTTTTTTTTATATATGAGATATTATTACCCTTCACAGGGATAACACAATTGCCAAATGGCCGGCACACAAAGCCACCGGGGCGTAAATTGATATCTTGTTAATTACTCGCAAAGAAAAGAATGAGTTCACGGTGCCCGGTGGGAACTGAACCAACGAGATATTAGAAGTTTCTACAAAAATTTTGAATTGGTGTATTTTTCGACTGATAGATTTTAAACTCAGTTCAGAGCAAATCTACTTCTCGTCAATTTAAACACACGGCTATACTAAAATAACCTGAGATGTAAGGTATTTTTTTTAAAGAAATATCCTGCCTTTCTTTAAAAAATCGTGACCGACATACCTTTTGATCAAATCAACTTCAATTTACCGGGCTCGGTATACAGGGGTGTAGCAATTAAAAATTATGGGGGCCTTAAACAGCTTTAAAAGAGACCATGTGATTCGACATAAAAGATATTTGCGAGTTTTACGACGCAAGGACAGCAGGGTTCGTACTACGCCGGGACCTTCAGTTTTACGAGGAATCCGAACCTCTTATGGCCTAGGGGCGTTAAAGTGACCAATGTGTCTTAATATCCCCTGAGAGGGGACTGATCTCCCTCTTCTACGCCCAATGACGGATTCACCAATAGGCTAAGTAGACAGAAACGGCGCCAAATTTTCGAAGCAAAGTTCGCAACCGAGAAGTTTGCAAAGGCGAGGATGGATTTTTTAGTGGAGAATTAATTTATTGAATTTAAATTGTTATGTTCAGAGGTATAAATAACTAGGCATTGCCAAAGAGATAGCTGCCATGGGAGCCGCCTTGAGAGAGGCTCAAAAGCCGCCAAATTTGAGAATATTTGCGAACAGACAGACGAATTTGAAATAACCGCCAAGGGTATCAAATTGAGAACTTGATTAAAGCGCCAAAATCTCAGTTATGTATCTAGTTTTTGGTAAGATTAGGTGACAAACTATGTCACAGCCTAAAGGTGACAAAATCGTAAATCCGGCTCTGCCGACACCATTTTCGTTATAATACTTGTTGTTCTAAGCACCCACTTCCTCATGCATACGAAGATGGGGAAACTTACAAGGGAAATACACAGTGAGTGCCCCGCCGATTTTTTTTTTTTTTTTTTATGAAAGTATAGCCAAAATAAGGAAATACGTGTCTCGGCATTCGTGCCAATGCAGCTTATTTTCGGAGATATGGATTTTTAAAGATTTTGCATCCGATATATGAGCTTAAAACACGACATCCTCTGCAAGCCAATCGGTAGCTTGGGCGGTAAGTTGTCGGCTCTTCACGCCGTGTTTTTGTGTTCAATGCCTGGGGAAATCGATCACTTTTTTTTATGTGTATCCTTTTTACATATTATGTATTTTTATTAGTAAAAATACTTTGCTTACAATCGGATTTTGTTCATAAACTTACTTTAATAAAATTCGTATTTATGTAGTTATATGTTAATTGTATGCTTATTGGCAGTGATAATTTCTACTCGAATTTTAATTGTTGATTATTAAAAAGCTGAAAAGTAGAAAAAGTTTTGGTGTAGCCATCCAGCCTGTTATGTAGTTAAGTAGATCCAGCACACTTTAATAATGTTTTTACAAATGACGACGGCACCTCTTCTTCTACTGTTGAAGTAATTCCACCTCATTGTACCCCATACTGTCAACCTCGTGATGTGTACTTCTTCCGTCAAGTAAAAAATTTCATTAAAAGGTTACAAAATTGTGTTGAAAGCTTACAAAAAAATAGTCATTTAAACACGCGAGCAGATAGATGCTTTGAAGATCCATTCACTTATTCACAATCAACTTTCGGCGCCAACTTTTAAGAATACATTACAGTACTCTTGGTTTGTTGCAAAGTTAACAAACGAAAGAAGCGTTTTTGAAAATGTAGATGGTATTTGTTTTCCAGATGATATTAGACAAAGAAAATCAGTTGTTCGAACAATTCATTTATAAAATGCTCACGTTGTAGAATTTTTTTATGTTTTTATTGTTTTTATGATAATTATCATCCAAAACTGTGTACCAGTATACAATTCCGACACCTCCGATAGTGATACACAAAAAATATGTTCACGTCAGTCAGTTTTAAAATAAAATTGATTGCATTTTATAAAATAAAATGTTTCTGTATAAATAAAATGCACATAAATGAGATGCACATAAAATGTTTATATGTTATAAAATAAAATATTACATACTAAAAATACATTTTTCAATAGATAAATATATTTAAAAAAATATTAGGCATAATAGATGCTAATAGAGGATGACTGCAAAGGCTAATAATGACAAAATAAGACGAATTAACGCAGTTTTCTTTTTTATTTAATGGAATTGTTAAACGTTTTCAGAAAAAAATCTTTCCATCCTTAAATAAAACAAAACTGCATTATTGGTGTAATTTCATCCCTTCACAGGTTGACAATGAGTACGCAAATTTTATAAAAGTTATATTCACATAAAAACTTACAGCTAACTCCTAAACTTTTTGTACCTTTACAACTCTTCAATTAAAAATTAAAATTCGTGTAAAAATTATAACTGCGAAAAATAGTATCACAGAATTAAATATGTAAATATGAATTTTATTAAAGTAAGTTTATAAACAAAATCCGATTGTAAGCAAAGTATTTTTATTAATAAAAATGCATAAATATATAAAAAGGATGCATTAGAAAAAAAAAAGTGATCGATTTCCGCAGGCATCGAATACGAAAACACGGCGCGAAAAGCCGACAACTTACCGCCCAAGTTACTGATTTGCCTGCAGAGGGCGTTGTGTTTTAAGCTCATATATAATATTCAAAATATTTAAAAATGCATATCTCCGAAGATAAGCTGCATTGGTACGAATGCCCAGACATGTGTCTCCTTATTTTGGCTCAACTTTCATAAAAAAGAATTGCATCAAAATCGGTGGGGCACTCACTGTGGGTTCCTATTGTTAGTGTTTTCCAAGAGTTTTTATTTTTGTGAAATGTCAAATAGATGTATTACAACACAAAGAAACTGTACCTTTATCAAAACGAAAGTAAACGAAATGTTTTCTGGCTATTATAAATATTGCCGTAACTAGGTGGGCGGCTTAGCCCATCCCCCCCCCAAAAAATAAAGATCTATCCCTAAAGAGAAAGAAAGAGGGAGAGAAGCGGAAATTACAAATGGTTATAAAAAAGTAATGGGTTGGGGGCTGTAGCCTGCCCTCACTGGAACCAGAGACGTCAATGGTTATGAAATGATTGATTGATTGATTGATTGATTGATTGTTTGGCTTTTATGGCGCATCTAGGCTATACTACGCCAACCTTAGGTTATGAAAATGCTTTAGGTTAGTAAAGAGGAGTGCAAAACAAGCAAGTGAAGAAAATCGTCTCAGGTCGATATTTAAATTCAGCAGGTTTCAATTAACGATGGTCACAACTCTCTAATCCGCAACTCTCTAATTCGCAACTCTCT
The DNA here is from genome assembly GCA_006491805.2 of Dysdera silvatica. NCBI lineage: Eukaryota > Metazoa > Arthropoda > Arachnida > Araneae > Dysderidae > Dysdera > Dysdera silvatica. The sequence goes on along the minus strand of QLNU02015359.1, from coordinate 79,961,346 downwards.
AATTCTCAAGTAACTCTGTAGGTTTTCAACGTTAACAATAGCCATCATCATTGCATTTACAGAAGACATTTACCCTACCCTTTTTTTATTGAGTACAGACAGACGCAAAACCAAAGCAGCGGGTTTAATATCTGTTGAAACCCACTTTTTTGAAAGTTAGGGACCATGAAAAATTATCTGTCCAAAAATTTTATTCTTTTTAACAAACTTTAAACGTATGTAGCCTAAAATACTCAACACATTTCCAGTGTTATTATCTGCTAACGTTGCTGAGAAAAAATAAATGTTAGGTGTTCCTAAAGTATTCTGGTCGAAAGTTATTTTTAGGACAGTGGCCTGTCTATGTTTATGAAGTATAACTCAGAATAATTCAAATACTTTCAGATGATAAATTTCCCAGTAAACAAGTAATCGTTGTTCTAACGTTAAGAATAAAATTCTTAAAGATAAAAATATCGCAAAGATTTTTCATTTTTGAAAATAATCTTTCATATTATTATCGACGTAATAGACATCTATCATTTCTGCACATACATAGATCCAGTAATGCCCGTATCCGGGGGGATGGGGGGGGGGATCTTAGGCACCAGTCTTCCCCGAAACTAAATTTTTAATGGGACTTGGCTACGGCCTTGCATGCTGTGATTGTATCGATACATGCTGTAAAAATTTTTGACCCCCCCCGAAATTAAATCCTGACTGTGGTCTTGGATCCATCGTTAATTATGGATTTATTATTGACGCTTTTCTGCACAAGGATAGTTAGGGTGAATTTGGTTATTCTATTTAAAATAAATTTTTAACAACAATTTCACAGCTGAAAAAGAACCAATGCCTTTTAG
>QLNU02015359.1:79929517-79950958 GCA_006491805.2 Dysdera silvatica | reverse complement strand
TTGCTGATTCCCCAGCATTGAAATCCGCGGCAATTTGAAGAAGTGTTGCACGTCTATCTCGTTTAACGATTCTCGTCAGTCGTCGAAGGTCCCGTTTTTTTCAAGGTCTTTTTCCGGCCGCACCGCTGTCGGAGATTTGATGTTTTACCGGATTCCTGATATTCACGGTATACCCGTGAAATGGTCGTACGCGAAAATCCAAATTTTGTCGCTATCTCGGAGATGCTATGTCCCATCTCTCTTGTGCCGACTATAACGCCACGTTCAAAATCACTTAAATCTTGATAACCTGCCATTGTAGCGGCAAGAACCGATCTAACAGCTTTGCCAGACATCTCTTGTCTTATATAGGCGCTGCCGACCGCATCGCGTTACGCTGATTGGTTGCAAAGCTCCGTTATTTGCATACGCACGCCTGTACCAGTTTTTCTGGCACTTCAATGTATGTGTGATAACAGTAGATTGCAAATAGTTGATGATGATGATGATGATGATGACGATTATGATGATGATGGTGGTGGTGGTGGTGATGATATATAGAAGTAGGAGGACGCGCGGATTATTCAAAATTACTAAATCTTCAGTTCGATTGCATTCCCTTCACACATGACAAATTGTGTTTTTAATACATACAGTGGCTCACAGGATCGTTCACATTAGTCCACGATTTGTTTACACTAGCCCTCAAATTGAAGACTTTTAATGCAAACAAAAAAATTACTTCGACGTTTTACTTGTTCAATAATCCATGAGGTATCATCAAACACCTGATTAAAAACAAGATCGTTAGAAAAATACTTCATTTATCTTAATACAAAGGAAAAAGGATCTTGTGAACGAATTTGTGAGTTCAATGAAAAAAAAAAATTTTCAATACTCTGCATATCTTCCCTTTGCCTTGATGACTGCTTAGTTCTTTTAAGTATACGTTGAACTAAGTTCAGGAATTTCTCTGATGTAATCAGTAACGTGGCTAAGGGGGAGCAAAGGGGTGGTCGCCTCGGGCGACAATTAGCCTTTAAAAAACAAAATTTATTTGTTTTGTTACCAAATTGGATAAGGGCCGGCAATGACAGTCACTCGCCCCGGGCGGCAAAATATCTAACTACGCCACTGTGTGTAATACAGTTCCACTTTTACTGGGCTCGAGCCCAGAGGTGGCATAAACCTGTTTTCTCAGTGCTACAGTCAGTAATTGGTCGTTTTAATGTTCCCCATAAATGCTCGATGGAGATTAATGCTGGAGATTGGGGTAACCATTCCATTACTTCAATACCCTGAGTCGATAGTCAGGATTTCGTCAGTTTTGCTATATGTTTGGAGTCGTTGTCTTATTGAAAAACGACATCTGCAGTTGATTTTTCCCATACTTCCAAATGCCGCTCAGGCTCAAAATTCCTACATAATCTCTTGCTGTTATCAGCCCCTCTATCCTCTCTAACAAGCGAATACCATTTGCTATCATACAACTATGCCCGTAACCAGAGGGGGGATCTTAGGGACCGGTTCCCTCCACGAAACTAAATTTTCAACGAGACTTGGCTAGAACCTTGCATGCTGCAATTGTGTTATGCTGTGAAAATTTTTGAACCCCCCCGAAATTAAATCTTGGCTACGGTCTTGCATACAAACCTACACCATGATAAAACCCCCGAAGAAAGTGTTTTTGTAAGGAGTACGGTCCTTGAATGTAAAGGTTCATATGATTGTCGCCATGCCCAAATCATGCCATCTGAGCCAAATTTGTTGATCTTGGTTTTGCCTGACCTGAGATTACTCGGACACACATTTCTTATAATTTCTGTACTTTTTGGCAAATTTTTAGGCAGGGGCGGCTCGAGATTAATTTTGAACTCGGGCGGCCGGGCACGAATTACTTTTTGGCGCCCCGCTCCTTCGGCGGAAACGAGAGATTTTCACAGATGCACAGTAAGCCATATACCCTACAAAAGTGGACAAAAATCTTTGTAAGAATTCCTCTAAAAATTTCTCTAAACTTATCTCTTTTTTTAAAAAGATTTTCTACTGTTGTATCAATTAAAAAAAATGAACTTAATTTCAGTTGGGCGCCTTAATCCAAACGGGGCCCGGACCGTCGCCCGGGGCCCTGTTAAGGGCGGGTAGCCCGTCCCTTAAGCCGCCCCTGTTTTTAGACGTAAAGACATGTGGCGGGCTGTTAGATGGGGTTTTTTCACTTTCGCTCATCCATGTAATGCTTCTTGTCGTAACGTTCGCCTTTCGTCATTTCAGCACCAATTTTCAAATTATTCGTTGGCTGAAGCCTATGCTGGATCTATATAGCATTCTCAAATTCACCAGAAAGAATAGATCTCAGTATTCTGCGTTTTATGACTTCAGAGATTTTTTCTTACTTCTTGTCCGGCTACTTCTGTTGACCTTTTAATTTTAGTTATTACTCCTATATAGCAATTAATTTTTCCTGTTATTTTTCGATACGAGTCACTATTTTTTAAGGCTAAGATGATTTCTTTCTTTACTGTTTTAGACAAAGTTCGCATTTTATAATAAAAGCGGCAAACAAAAGTCTTTAAACATTTTACTTAGTACTTTTTTCAACTTTTTAAGGAAGCTGTTAAGTAACTTCTTATATGTACCGGTAATATGTGATGGCAATTAATCTGAGTGTGAACAAATTCAAGCCAACTTAATCCCCACACTTGCCAAGAAAGAACTTATGAATTCGTTCACAGGATTCTTTTTCTTTTGTATTAAGATAAATACAGTGTTTTTCTAACGATTTTGTTTTAAATTGTATGTTATGATTCCCCAGCAAGTAACATGTAGAAGTCATTTTTTTGCATTAAAGAACTTTGATTTAAGGCCTGGTGTAAACAAATCGGGGACTAATGTGAACGATCCTGTGAGTCACTGTATAATATAGTGTTTATGAAACCTGTTGATTATTTATTACAATTGTAGAAAGACCATGGTGTCTATATTATATTAAAATATATATTAAAATCTAGTAAAAAGGTCAAGAATTGGAACATTTTATGTTCGAATTTGTTCTTCTTCCCTCTCTCTCTCTCTCTCAAAAAAAGAATGCGTAAAAAATAGTTACATTTAAGGTAATTAACATTTGCATTATATCGATTCTATATCGAAATTTTACATATATCGAAATTTTACATATATGGAAATTTTTCCGTATCTCTTGAACTCCGTAATATCATCAGCTGATATGGATATGTCGAAGCTCGTGTATTTCGAATATTTTCGCAGCTCTCCTCAGCTTCGCTATAAGCGTGTTTGACTGTACTATTTGCTTAAAATTACTAATAGCTTTGATAGAAGCATTTTGTTTATTCCTCAGAATCATTTCCTCAAAACATGCACAAATTTCAGTTACGAAACTAAAACCATGCACATAATCTGAACAATAAAAAAAATATATTTTTATATACGTTCAGAGATTAAAGAGTAGATAAAAGCTCGAAAACGTGGGTGTTGATTATTCATCTCAACATTTTCTATTTTGCTCACTGTATATAGCTAAAAGAAAAAAGCAACACTAACTTAAAATGATTAACCTTTTTCAGATGATGATGGCGAGACCATGATAGTACGAGGTTGTGCTTTAGACAGTGGGACGCTGACCATTGACACAGAGATCGTTAGAATGAGTCACTGTGGAGGATTTTATTTTGATGAACGATACGTCAGTGGATGTTTGCAGAGTTGTAACGAAGATGCATGTAACTTCAGTCAAGTTCTTGCCACAAGGCCATGGATATATATCGTTTATATCGTAGTACTTTTATATATAACTTCATAACAAACACAAGTCTATATGTATATATAAAAACTACGAACAAACGAAAATGAAATTTGGAATCATAAAATAAAGCAAAACAAAGTCAAAATAGATCAATTTCTATGGTTAAACCATTAAAATATACAGAATGTGGCAGCGAAAAATCACCCCCCACCACAAAAAAAACAACAGTTACACACAGTTTTTAGAGGTAAATATTTACAATAAATGTTGAATATGTTCTCCCTTTTTATTTTTACAAATTATCACTCGGTTCATGAGATTGTGGAATACGTTTAATAGTACTTCTGTTATTATCTACCATACCAAGCCCTCTAATGGTAAAAATTTCTAAACTTATCGACAATACGTTTACTCGTTCTCTTATTGGGTATGGCAGAGCCCAGAAAAGAAGCTGCGAATCGTTCACGAACGACCACATAGGATGATACGAAGCAAAATAATGGTCAACGATGAACGTCGTTGTTTTGTGCTGTACAGCATATCGACTCACTTTTACACATTGCAGTCTTAATCCATGAGGCATATAAGCTGCGGTCATTCAAAACCAATTCTCTACAATCTCAAGATGCCATTACAACCGTTGAAATCATCCCACTTTACACACATCCTCTGCCAATTTGACACAAACTTCAAGTTGCGTTTTTACTGCACTTTATTATTTATATATATATATATACATACACACAAAAAGTATTTAATTAAAGCAATTTCATACAAAAAAAATAATTTTCTATAAAGTTGAGTAACAAACGGTTTTTTTTTTACATACGCTACATACAAATGCCCATAAGTTCATCACAAAGGGATTAATCAATCAGATATGTGAAAATATGCCCTCTAAATTATTTGTTAGTAATTACAAAACTAGTCATTAATGAAGAAAATTAATACCTCTACAATTTCCTTTGAATTATTAGAAGATATCTCTTCGTTTGTATCAACAATTATGGTAAATCGCAGACGTAAAGTGCATGCATGTTGTTATAGTTAAACATGTTTATAAAAATGTAAGTGCTAAATTCCGATAGTATAAAAAAATACCCAAGACAAGGAGTTGAAGTTGCGAGTATAAATCTTTAAAAATGTTCACGTGAGTTTTTTTTAACGATTTTCAATTTATAAATTAGAACAATAAAGGGAAAATATTTACTACATCTTTTCGTTTTATTGATAGCATTGTGGTTTTTATAACGAAACAATACAGAGTTTCACCAGGAGATTCCATAACAAACAGTTATTTCGACACTGGCGTAAGGTTGGCTCCCGGAGCTTCATGTTTTTAAACCTTACGCCAGTGTCGAAATAACTGTTTGTTATCGTACTTTTTCCAACGAATTTTTCATAACTTCAAGCTAATGTAAAGAAGTTCGTTATTAGAAGAAACAAAGTTAGAATCAAAATGAATTTTCAAATAATTATAATCATTTTCAAGAGCTTTCTACAGAAAACACACATACACTTTGAGAACATTGAACTAGAAATTAAAAATTCGTACAATACATTCATCTTGACTAACTGATACCAACAGAAGGAAATATTATGAAGGAACTCCAAAGATGCGTTGAACTTGGCAGGAACGCATTTAAAATAAATAACTTTACTTTTAAGGAAAAATTACCCCCTTGGGCTTGAGCAGAAATGTTTACCATCAGCATGTATTACAAGCTCTCTCATATGGATCACAGATATGAAGTCTAACGAAGAGATAATGCATAAATTGAAAACAATCCAAAAGAATATTGAGAGGTACATACTTAAAATAACTAGGAGACATCTAAAAAATAATTTTCTTTTTTTAAAGAAAATTTTCAAATATTGCGTGCTCAGACGGTAATCACGGTAAGTTTTCGAATTATTTGAAAATATTGAATTCACAATAAATATATCAGTTTCACACAAAAAATTTAAATTTACATACATAATGACAATAATTGATTTACTTACTTTATTTGTAATTACAGGTAAGTAAAGCAAGATCAGTAAATCAGTCGCCAGATCAAATCTGACTTCGTAGCATAACTGCTAATGAGATATTTTTATCCATTGCCAGTCGTTATTCTCAGAATTTTACAATGCGATACATTCTGTCTCAGTAGAGTATACCTTTAAAAAATGTTGCAAATACCTGCATAAAACTATAATTTACCCAATTCGATTAAATTTATTAATACTTAGAAACAGGGCCTATTCTAAGAAAATTTTAGAACTGCACAAGTGGTGTAGGGCTACCAATTTTTTTCTAAAAAAAATGTCTTTGCGGGATAGAAAGTTTTTTCGGGATGTGTCAAGAAATTGCAGTCTACAGCTACACAATTGGTTATTAAAAATATAATTTCCTCGCAGTTAACTTTAAGGAGGCACACGATCTTTAAATCTAAAAAAACGGCCTTTTTATTTATTTATTTAAATTAAATTCTGTTTTTTTAGGAATAATTTATGACCAACGGCATAAAAATATGTCCATTATTACATAATACAAGCATACCAATGTAGCTGAAAGAAATTGTGAAAAATATATTTAAAAGGATATTTAAAGGGCCGTAAAAGTCCCAGAAAGGAATTTGGAGTTTCTTTCTATAATGACAATTCGTAATTTCACAAAGATTATAATCTTGAGATGTACAAAATTTGTACTATTCAATGGTGAATATATGTTGGTTATGCAGAAGTTGTTGAATATCATAATATGTTTTAATGAATATATCTTTATCTCATATATTATATTCATATTGTAATTATTGTATCTGTATATATCCTTTTTCCAACTGCACAAATCCAAATTTAGAACTGTACAGCCGGTGTTTAGAACTACACAGAATGTGTAGAACTGCACGTTAGAATAGGCCCTGCTTAGAAACAAAAAAAAAATGAATTCGGCTTTAAGAAAGCGATACTTACTATTTTCAACTGTCCTTTATAACATTGAAACATAGTCGAACTTTTGTGTGAACACGTTTAGCATGAATTACTTTTAACGTGAACTGTTTCTTGAATTCCCTTCAAATTGTATATTAATACGATTCTACTTTTTCCGGGGATAACATGAACAATTTTTTTTGTTATCGTAAGTCTTCACATTAAGGAGGTTCGACTGTATATAGTTTGAACCTCTAACGTAAATTAATTACACCGAGACTTTCAAAATTAAAGGATAATTTTCAAAATCATACATAATTCACAGTATATGGAAGAAAGTGTAATTAAATTTAATTAATATGAGAGTATATCAACTTCTTCAAGAACTGATTAACAAGTCCGTAAACAGTATGAGGAATTACTGTACGAAATGTATAGTTTTCCAGGCAATCATATGCGGTATTAATGCTTCATAATTATATATGGCGTATTTTAATTCAGGCTCCTCCTCCTGCTCCTACTTGTATAATTTACGCAAATTACATACCAAAGGTTATATTCCACTTAGAATTTCTGAAGCTATGAATCTCTTTAATCGACAATATTGTATTTTCTCAGAAGCGCAGTAATTTATGTTTGTTTGTGTAAACCACCAACTTATTCTAACAGTATCACTACGCCAATAAACGTTGATTAATATTGTTGTTGAGTAGGTAACACCGCTTGACATAAATATAATAAAAGCAATCAGACAACTTTGAGCGGTTTGTAAATTATTAGTACATGAGCCGGCTTTCGGCTGCGCTAAAGGGCAGCCTTCATCAGATGTATATGGAGCGAATCGAATTGTTATTTAATTTATTCTAACAGTTCATCTTAATGCATTTAAAGCGTATCATAAAACAGATTAAAGCAAAATTTTTAATAAAATTCATTCCTACAGACCATAACTGCTGTAAATCATATATATATAATAAGGCCAACGTGCATGAGAATTTCTTTGCCCTAGCCAATACAAGAAAAGGTACATTATATATATATATATATTATATATAACCGATGATTTTAGTGTCGTAGCCATTGCAGTTTCCTTCTTAACCAAGTATCAGTAAGTGATAGCTGAAGTGGATACATAAAAATAATTAGCAAAAAGAAAAATATTTTACTTCTCACAGCAAACATATACAACCGTGTAACATTATTTATTTAAAGAAATTAGAATGTAACAAATTAAAAAAGGGTGTTTATTTAAAATTTGCATTAATATTTTACCTTAAAATTTAAGTTGTTATTGAGTGTGTTTGTAAAAATTACTGACATCTAAAATATAGTAGGATAGTCATAAAGCAGGGACAGGTAACTTTTTGAGAGTAAAAAACATTTTTGATCTAATGTACACACTTCAGTAATCCACTAGTAACGTGACCATAGTCTTCGGGTCCGCTGAGCTGAGTTAGACGTCTAATAAGTGCGATTGAATTTAAATATATCGTAGTTCCAAAGTCACATTACACAATCGATTCGGCCGCAGCTAGTCCTTTGCGCAGTTTTGAGCTGTAAAATATGCGAACTTATCCAAATGCCTTAAAATTATCAAATTTACGGCTAAACTCAGCACCTATTTTGACAATTTTTGCTGCAAAAATAACAACTTGATTGAACGAGGATTGATTTTTTGGCTCTTCCATTTTTTAATGTTGGGAAATGTGATATAATTCATTTTTTTCCTATGCCTTTTCCAAAATATATAATTTGTGGTCAAACAAAATTACATTTTCCCAAAAATAATTTTACTTTATTATTTAAAGTACCTAAATATGTAGTCATATCTTCTGTAAGCAAATTTGTTTGTAATCAGTAAGTGCCTTTCGATTGTCCATATTGAACATTCATAGCCGCCTGTGTTAAAAATAAACTATTAAAACAAGCATAAAGTCGCATAAACGCACTGCGTCTTTAGAAAATCATCTACTGTTATTATTCATAATAAACTCAATACGTTTCCATCTAATTCTGTGCTAATGTTAAGGCCCATCTATTGAAATAACGTAGTAGTTAATCCTCACTTTATTTTTGGTTAATTCATAATATTGCGGTAATAAATAATTATCGCCCTTTGTTGCCATATTATATTACATATAATTGTTAATTATAGTGAAAAGACAAAAATATATTATAAATGATAATATACAAGTACTCATGTATATAAAGTATCCAATGATTTTGTGACTAACTATAGAAAAAATTATATTTTAAATAATGTTGCATATAGCAGAACAGGTGTGTGAAGTATTCATGTAGTAAATAAATAAGTGAAACGCATTTTCCGAAGCAAGCTAGTTTTTATAGTAAGAAAAATTGCCAATTACAGCAGCCTGTACTAACTTAATGTACAAATACGTAATTAAAAGTAGGTTGTTCTTGAAAAAAGGAATTTATTTTTCTCACCTATTACTTCTATTTCTGCCACTACAAGAGGCGAGGATTAGTGATGTTTTTTTAAGTGGTTTTCTTCAAGAAAAGGGTGGTCAAATTTTGTTCTGATTGGCTGAATTTTAAATGTTAATTACTCCAAAAATATTGATTTTTCAGTATGTTCGCATTAATATTTTTTGTTAAGAATTTTGCATGGAATCGCACTATGTAATTTTCTTCCGGACATTAACAGATAAACTGTATATATATTTCCCATAGTACAATACGTTTAAGTTACAAACGTGTCGAATTCATTTATCATTACCTGTGAGTTCATAAACAAAAGGATCAAACTGAAAATTAATAACATATACGCTTTTGTGATTTCATATATATATATATATGTCTATGTGAAAAATTGTACAAAGAAATATTTGCAAATTAGAATCATATTTTAAAACAGAAAAGCAAGTAAATTTAAAGAGACAGAAATTGTGCCCTAAAACTTTTAAATTATAACTTAGATTCAAATTGGAGCAGTCTCCAATTCTCTTCGCCATCAACATACTCTGATTTATGGACTAGTTTTTGCCAAACTGAGATACTTCAATTCGAAATAAAGCCAACACTGTATTTTATTGCATGCAAGTTGTGCTCACTCAAATGTCTTTTATTAACATTAATAATAAACACATTTTTCTAATCTTAATGTTTAATTTTCCTTAGGTTACACGAGCCACGGTTTGTCAGGCCTTAGTCTTTACCCGCTGCTGCTAAGTCGAATCATAAAATATTATATTTCATTGGCATTTATTAAAATCATGATGTAACATGATTCTACCTAAATAAATTTGCATTATGATTTGCATTATTAATTCAATACGATTATGCTGCTCAAATAATTATCAACGTCAGTTAGAATTTCTTGTTGATGCAGTAAGTTTTTGATGATTCGAATCTGGATATTTCGATTTCCCATTTATCTTATAAACTCTGATGCATTCGCATCGAAATCATAAATTTTAATAATATAATCATTATCTTAATGAGTTCCCGAAATTTCAAAGTTTTAAACAGTCATCTTATAAATTAAAGGTTAATGCTAAAACTTCCCTAGTTTTTTTTTAAAGGCATTACGGATTTTGCTCATTTTATCATAAAAGTTTTGCTTCATTCCTTTTCTGGCTTTTTTTCTTAGTACTTTTCTTTGCAACTTATCACTGAACCTGTTAAAAAAATTGCACGTACATGCTCTTCATTTTGCAAAATAAAAGGCATCCGTCCATACGCAATAAAAAAATTATCTCTTGCATAAAAAGTGAAATGTATACTTTCTTAAAAACTGATGGATGGATGGGTGGGAGGAAATGATTTTTTTTTTTCAAAATCAGTTTCCTTCAATACTTTGGAATCAATATAAATTTCATAGTAAAGCCAGCAAATGTTTCAACTTGTTGGCCGCAAAAAAAAGACCTGCGAATATTAGAAGTCACAGATGAAATGAAATAAACTGAATTTTATTGTATGATTTAATGATTATCACAAAATGTATAGATAAATATACGAATACACTACCCTCTTCATTCAGATTTACTCACTCACAAAACAGACTTCGTAGGTGGGGAAATTTTAATGGAGAGTCATATTTACAATCCGTAACGTGTACCATGTGACGAATATGTTTTGACTAGTGTTATTAAAATATATTTAAAAAATTGACATTAATTTAGAGATTATATAAATTTCTTTTCTGATTTCTGGTATATTCTTTCTCAAGAGAGGACGCTGTTATCCCACACACACACACATATATATATATTGCACTTATAAATTTATATAAAAAAATTCAAAGAAAATATAAAAGTATAGGTACAGATGAATTAAATTCCCATGTGATCTAGAAAGAAATATATGCATTTTTTCGTATAAGATTCTTGTAATCGCAGATAACTCAGGTATTTTAAAACTGTCGGAAATTGCTGTTTTTTCAGTAGATCAATACATAATATGACAGAACACCGAATATTCGAAAGGAAGGGACCAAATTTAGGAAAGTAGAAGTTTGAGATAATCCGGAAATTTCAATTTTCAATGTTAAGAAACTGCAACATTGTTATAAAACACATTTAATTAGGAGTACATATTACTAAACTACTATATTGATAGCTGTAAACGTCATAAATTATGTGTATATGTTAATTTATATATTGCCTACATGTGGAACTAGTCCGATATTTTAATGTATATTTGATATAAACTAAGTATATATGTATCTTTCTACATGTCTGATATTTGTAAGATGTATCGGTTTCTCTCGTAAAGCGGGAATTCACCATAAAACAATTCCGAGTATTTTTAGCGAAAACAGTAAACGAATGTATGCTAAAAAAAATATAAAAAAGTAAATTCAGTAGGATATTTCAGTTAACCCAGATTGCTTGCGTGCCACTTGTGGATGTGCCATTTGTGGACAGTTCCAGATATTGACACAGCAACTAAAAGTACCAAGCTAAAGAATCTTATCACTCCAAGGGAAATTTTGACGAAATGGGCACAGTAATTTCTCTCAATAATAACGGTCTAATTAACGATTATTTCTGTTTAACGACGGTATTTTCTTCCAGCAAATGCTTCATAGAACAACACACATTTCGATTAAAGTCTTTTCTATATAACGATGTTCTTCCTCCATCAGTAATAATGGAATAACGGAGTATGGAAAAGTATTAAGTACATTGTGTCCATTACACGTTTTAAAGTCATAAAAAAAATAAAATTACAATATCAACCTTCTTTTCTCCATTCGTGCCATAACGCTTAATGCGTCATCTTCTTTAAAAGATATAATATATGGACATCAGTGCTAAGCCAGTTAATCGTTCATTACCCATCCTGTTCCTTAAATAAGATATTACTCCCTTGAGGGCTGAGAATGATTTCTCAGCTTCGCATATAAAAAGTGGTAAGGATGCTAAGACACAGAGTAAATGTCGAAAATTTGGATAGAAGTTTTTATCACAAGCATCTAAAATAAGCATAATTTGAGATAGTAAGACAGATTGCTGCGTAGAATTCCAGTTTTTGCACCACAAGATGCACCCTGCTTGGGGTGTTGTTTCAGAAATCCTATGTTCATAGTAAACTTTCAGTCTTTTTGATTATTTCTACATTATTCGGTGTATAGTTTTTCGGAAACAACATCTCGATGGCAGATAAAAACCTCTTCATTTTGACTGATTCTTTGCTCAAGACTAGCAATGAGTCCAACGACAGATGGTAAAAAAATGACCTTCCAAAATACTCCTTAGGAGAGTTATGTGGGCAGTTGTCCCATTTTGTTTGTTTTTTTGTTTGTCTCGGGACATCAATATGAGTTTCGAAAACAGTTTTACCAACAGCTACAGCTTTCTGAAAGATCTTATGAAACTCATTCTTACCTTTATCGCCAGTGTGAAGATTCTTTAATATTTGCAGAATATCTTCACTGAACTTGCCGCAGAAGCTAGTTCGTGCTAAAGATCTTGGAAGTATACTGAAAGTGATAATGTGAGGCTAAAAATGTAGTTACAAACAAGCATAGATACAATAAAGCTTCCTTTCTCCATGGCGAATGGAAGTTGTGACACAGTGCTTGAAAATGACCAGTTATTTTCTGCAAGCTCTTGAAAACTTTGAACTATTGCAGCAAGAAGCTCAACGTAAGTATTTACAGTGACCCGACGCTCAACAAACCTTGTTCTACAAAACCCCCACCCCAATCTCGATTTTGTTTTTATTCTGGTAATATCTTAGAAACGTTTTCTTCTAAAAGGTTCCCTGCTTGTGTCTAAATAATTGAATTGCCTCATTTAAAACTCCAAAGCTGTTTGAGATTAAAGGCACATTAAGAGACTCAGTGAGAACTAAATTTATACGATGGCTTGCGCAGTGAACATACATCACTTTTCGATAACGTTTTAGAATTTTTGTTTGAACACCATTTTTGCATTCACTCATTGTAGGAGCTCCATCATATCCCTGACCAGTAAATGTGTCTGGATCCATGCCTAAGCAATTGCAAGTACCCAAAAATTTTCCAGCCACATTCTCTGCAGATAAATCAGTTAATGGAAAAAAGGTTACAAATTCTTCACTCAGTGAAGGATGGTTTTCGTTATATATCTGATACATATTGAAAACTGTTCCTGGGCAGAAACATCAAGAGTTTCTTCTCCAATAATAGAGAAACACTCTGCATTATTGACATTTTTAACTATTTCTTCCTGAATTAGCTGTCCACAAATGCCTATAATTTCATTTTGAAATTGTGGATCGAAGCAAGATTCATTTTTGGAACCGTGGGGTAATGTGTTTTTGCAAAAAAAGTCAATACATAATAACGACACCCACAATGTTTCTGTCACTGGCGTACGCAGGGGGTGTTGATGGGGGTTGTAACCCCCCATTGCAATGAAATTTTGTATATTTAACATAGGAATATGTGAGTTGTAGCTCTGTAACCCCATTGAGCCTATAACACCACCTTATGAACTTTCTGCGTACGCCTATGATTTTTGTAGTAGGAGACAATGAGGCAATAGCTCTAGTTCTTGTCCAGTCACTATTGAAGCGAGCTTACAGACCAACCACGATCGTCGTAACAACCGAGGCTCTGCTATTTCGGCAACCGTGATTGATTTGTGAGCTCGTCTGCGAACGTTTGCTTCAATAGCGACCGGACCAGATTTGGGCCCGATGATAATTCGGGCAGCAAATATGTAAATAACTACGAAGAAACATATTACCGATAATTTCCGATGTAATCACAGATTTAACGCTCTCAAATATACCCCCAAAAAAAAGGAGGGGGCGGATTGAAATAAAGCGGAAGGCGGCTAAAGAAAAGAAAATTTTCAATTATCCATTATTGTTTCTCATGCTCTTTTTTTTCAATTTTTTCCTGCAGGGGGTTCTGGACCCCCCCCTCCCCCTCCGAACCCCCCTTTCGCGACGTGCTTGCATATATATGCGAAATTAAGAATGGGGGGAAATTAAGAGTGCGTGAAGTTAAGAGTGGGTGAAGTTGAGTGTGAGTGAAATTTAAGAGTGGGTGAAGTTAAGTGCAAGTGAATGTGTGAAAACTAGTTTTCCAAAGTGCCTTTTAGGCCATGTAACCGTTGCTTCCAACAAGTGTAATAGCAACCTTGCCTTAGAATTTTTAAAGGTTCAGCATGAAGATCGACACCGCGAATACTATGGAAGGAGTACAATGCACAGTACCGTTTGGAATAAATGAATACTTACTAAGGATCTCCGGTTGGATGATCCGTTACCACAGTCCAGGAACGGGAACGCAAATACCTGAAAAAGAAAGGATGAAGTGGAACTTACCCTGTGGCTAGTGCAATGGAAATAACATACAGGGTACCAGGGAATACATTTACATACAAAAGGTTAAACACTGGTAAAATAGCAATGAAAAAGATCACTCAAGCTTTCGGACGCATCAGCAGCAGTCCTTCATCAGGAGTAATGACGATGTTATGTTTCTGTCTCTTTTTTATACTTGAAATTTCTGGAAAACCCTTCATCAGAGTAGTCCCGCAGAATGGGAAAACCCAATGAGAACCAATGGGAGGCCTCCAATAGAATCATGGAAAAACCCAATGGGAACCAATGAGAAACCTACACTGCGGGTTACCTAATGTTGGGGATGTCCCATACATTTCAGAGTAAGAGTTGTTTATAAGTTTCTGGAAGTGGTTGTGATGTATTAATGGCTTTCCCATGTAGTTTGTAAGTTTCCCAAGATTCTAAGAAGAGTCTACTATTCTTGTTTGTGATGTGACGGTGTAGTATTTTTGTTGAGTCCCAGTCGGGTTCGTGTCCGTGTTGTAAAGCGTGTTCTGCCAGACGTGAGGCTATGTCTCCTTTCGCGAGTGCTTGTTTGTGTTCTTTTTTTCTTGTTTTGATCATTCTTTTTGTTTGTCCTATGTAATGTTTGTTGCAGTCTTTGCATGGTATTTGGTATATGGCGCCTGTGAGATCTTCTGGTGGAACTGGGTCTTTAACTTTTGTAAGTTGTTTGCGAAGTGTTGTGACAGGGGAATAGAATGTTTTGATATTTGCCTCTTTAAGGATGCGAGAGATTGTTTCGGAAATGCCGTGAATATATGGAATAGATATGCGGGTGTGAGATGTATTGTTTAAAGATGTACTATTGGGTCTACAGTTTCTGAGAATGAATCGTTTAGGGTATCCATTATTTTTAAGTGCCGTGTGTATGTGTTTTGTTTCTGTGTTTGAAAGTGTTTCATTACTGCAGTGAGAATTCGCTCTAAGACTTAATGTTTTAACAACGGAAGCTTTGTGGCATGTTGGATGATGCGATTTAAAATCGAGATATCTGTCTGTATGTGTGGGTTTACGGTAAACTGAGGTGAAGATTGAGTTATCGTGAGATCTGTGTACAAGAACGTCTAGGAAAGGGAGTTTATTGTTCTGTTCTGTTTCGTATGTGAATTTTATATGTGAGTTTAAGTTATTAAGGTAATGGAAGAAGCTTTGGAGTGTATTAGTTTTAAGTATAACAAACGTGTCGTCGACGTATCTTTTCCAGAATTTAATGTTAAAATTCGGTGAAGACAAGGCAGTTTCTTCAGATGCCTTTATGACTAACAGCAATTCTCCTACATATAACCTATCAAAACATTTTGTACGTCTACTCTCTCCTATAATCGGTAATAACGACTACACTGTTTCTACTAGCCAATCCTTCTGCACCTCTTTAAATAACCTACAACTTGACGACGACGACCTCATGGTCTCATTCGATGTAATTTCTCTCTTCACTTGCATTCCCACATCACTTGCAATCGACACCGCACTTACACGCCTCCAAAATGACACAACACTACATGAACGCACTTCACTAACACCTCACGACATCTGCACATTGTTGAAATTTTGTCTGGACTCTGCTGTGTTCTCCTCAAATGGTTCTATCTATAGACAAGTTTTTGGCACTGCCATGGGATCTCCGGTCTCAAGTGTTGTAGCTAACTTGGTTATGGAGTCATTTGAGGAAACTGCTTTGTCTTCACTGAATTTTAACATTAAATTCTGGAAAAGATACGTCGACGACACGTTTGTTGTACTTAAAACTAATACATTCCAAAGCTTCTTCCATTACCTTAATAACTTAAACACACATATAAAATTCACATACGAAACAGAATAAAATTCCTTTCCTAGACATTCTTGTACACAGATCTCGCGATAACGATGGGAAAGCCATTAACAGATCACAATCGCTTATAGAAATTTACAAACAACTCTTACTCTGAAATATATGGAATTTCCCCAAAATTATGTGCCCCGCAGTACAGGTTTTTCATTGGTTCCCATTGGGTTTTCCATGATTCCTATTGTATGCCTCCCACTGGTTCCCACTGGGGTTTTATATTCTGCGGGGCTGCTCTAATGAAGCGTTTTCCCAGAAATTTCAAGTATGAAAATAGACAGAAACATAACATCGTCATTACTCCTGATGAAGGACTGCTGCTGATGCGTCCGAAAGCTTGAGTGATCTTTTTCATTGCTATTTTACCAGTGTTTAACCTTTTGTATGTAATTTCCTCCCTGGTACCCTGTATTTTATTTCTATAGTAAATTACATTGTTTACGAACGATGTCGAACCATTAGAATTCAGAAATCAAAAACGCAAATAATATTAAACATTATTTTTTTATCGCCAAACGTTTAATAAACCACATATTCTTGATTACGTGAAAATTTGATTACTAAATACATTTGAAAATTTTATTTCTCGACCACACTATATTAATTCACAGTGGCGTAGCGTGACTTTAGGCAGTGGGCAATCTCCCAAAAAAATGGCTCGTTAAATCCAAATTCCAAGAGTACTTTTTCACTAAAAGCGATTAAACCATATTGCGTTTATCATTATACCAAACAAAATCCATATTTTCCTCGCTATATCTGGAAACTCACTAAAATAAAGGCTCGTTACAAGTGAGTCCTACTGCATTTTACATCCCCACAAATTTCCTTTCTGGATCTACTGCTGCTTGATAGATGCTGAATTGTTGTTCGAAATTTTAAAACATGACGTTTTTAAAGTTAATAATAAGTTGATTATACAAGAAACAGTGTTCGGTTGGAATGATCGAGTATTCACTGTCCTCCCCCCCACCCCCAGTAAAAGAACACAATATGTATATATATATATATATTATATTATTATTATTACCATTATTGGGGAAAGGGAGGAATGGTGAACTGAAGAATGAATACATACGAAGTTGGGGGAAAGGAAAATACTATAGACTCATCCTTTTACGAACATCCAATTTATGAATTTAATGTTTTTACAGATCATTGGGTTGGTTCCGAAAAATATCCTATTGAACTAATTTTCGCTACCGGATTTATAAACTAAAATTACACATTCGTTCAGTTTTACTACTTCAAGTTCCTCACTTTCTTTTCACCGATTTTCTTCGGACACCAAAATTTTCGAAAAGAGAAGTGTGGAATTCCTCAAATTGATTGGATCGGATTTCGTAAGTTGTAGGGAAGGGTTTGGGGGTGAGACGAATTTCCATTAAATTTTGTATTACTTTATATATTTGTAACAAAATGGACAGTAGCGTATTAATTGATTTGAGAGAGTGAGGAAATTGTTTATGTTGGTTTGTGGCCTTATTTGAGAAACTGCGATATAGGGCAGGATACAGCTAGATTTAATGCATGTATTTTAAATTTAGATGGCAAAGGCATGTGAGAGTTTTGGTACCGGAATTTATCGATGAGTTACAGTGTTAAACTTTAATTGTTATGTATGAGTTAAATCTATCCAGGAATCACTTCAGTTTTCTATTAGTAAGTAAAACGCAATCAATCACAGTTATACATTCAAAATTCGTTTACAATTGTTTCGAAGGATATATCCTTAGAAATGTTGTAAACGAATTTTGAATATATACCTGTATAACTGCGATTGATTGTGTTTTATATAATATGCTTGTAATATGCTTGGCACACTGTTTTTCGCAGAGCGCTTTTCTGTTTCAGTTGTCATAAGTAAAAGAAAAGGAAGGGGAGCTGAGGCTTATTTATATATAGTGAATAGCGTACTATAACGTCATGCTTGATTTACGATAAGTAATAGTAACGTTATAGTACAATATTTATTTACACTAGCATTTGTACATGAATTACTGAACGACAATAGTAAACATACGTTTTATAGTCTCAGCAGTTGAGCAAAGATTACAGGAAGAACTGACCTCTGCAGCGGACGATGAACAACTGGCTGCCTGGTCGAGATTTTCCCTGCACCAAGTGTCAAGTTTCTCTTATTGGCAAATAATAGTATGGCGGCTCCATCTGTTGTTAACTATGCATTACAGTAATCCCCCCCCAATTTCAAGAAAGGTACTTATACTCCTGTTCAACTTAACCTGACAGTGGAGGAAAGGCTATGCCTTGTAACCTTCCGCCCTTACAAAATAGTTCGTCAGTTAAGTACTGCATTTTTGTGTTAAATTCATCGTCAAATGCAAACAACATATTTATATAATTAATCTAGAATTTTATATATAATGTGTACCCAGTAATATTACATTTCGTCTTTATTTAGGGAAAGATGTGTTTATTACGTCATCGCTTTGATATCCAATAGGGTCAAAGCATGTTTTGGCACAATTTGGAGAAAGTGAAAATTGCAGCAACCCTTTCCCTCCACCCCAAAACGGGAAGACGATTCATTCTCTGTTCTTTCTTACGGACTTCGCATTTTCGCATGAACGTAATAATGGATACTGCTCCTGTATCGAATAATGATTCTTTTACATTTAACCGCATAAGGCTGGAAAACCACTTGGAAGTTCCGATAAGGTTGTTATGAATGTTTTTTGCAAAATATACCAATATTACCCAAAAAAATCTGACAATGATGTCATAGCGATCGTTTCCAGCTTAACTGGTTTCTCCTTCCAGCATACACAGAATGAAAGCCGAGTTAAAAAATAAAGGGAAATTTTCAACTCCGGGAAAAAAATGCCCACTAAAAGTAGCAATGCATATAAGGATAAAAATTTACGATGAATTTATATTATCGGCAGTACGGAGAAAAGTTCACGCTTTCTTTTTCAGGAACGAAATTCCTACAATGATAAAAGCTATAGCTGCAATTAATGAAGATGATGACTTGCCAAACGTTAGTATTAGTACAGCAAGACGTCTACTGATAGACTTGTGTTTCAGTTTTACTAAACGAAAACGCGAGTCTGCGCTGATTGAACGTGATGACATTCAGTGTTGGCGTCATCGCTATTTGCTAGACATCAAACGCTTTCGTTTTGAAGGTCGACCCACCATTTACACCGATGAAACTTGGGTAAATTTTGGCCATACCAAAACTAAAATGTGGGTCGATTCCACTGTCAAGTCGGCGAAAGAGGCATTTTTGGTCGGCCTCTCACCAGGCTTAAAAGCGCCATCTGGAAAAAGGGTTCGAAAGTATCTTAGTTTGTGCTGGAAACGAGGAAGGTTTTATAGATGGTGCTTGTGATACGTTTTTAGCTTGCAAGAAAAAAGGCAATTACCATGGGAAGATGAATGGGGAATATTATGTGGATTGGTTTAGGAAGAAATTTCTCGCCAACGTGAAGTCGAATAGCGTCATTGTATTCGATAACGCCTCATATCATAGCATATTGGTTGAGACTATTCCATAGACATCTACACGGAAAGCCGATATTCATGCTTGGTTGATAAACAAAAACATTCATGGAGTTGCGATATCTTGAAGGCCGAACTTTTACATTTAGTAAACGACGTCCGAAGGAATTACGCAAGTTATTGCATTAACGAAATAGCTGCTAAAAGTGAACACACTGTTGCACACAAAATGATTTGGAGTCAAGTGAAGGGCTACGTTGCTGGTCAAAACCAAACGTTTAAAAAGAATCAAGTTTCGAAACTGACACTCGAAGGCATCGATAGAGTCACACAGCATGCTTGGAGGAATTTCGTCGATCACGTGACGAAAACTAAAACTCAAATGTGGGAATTGGATGCCCTTACGGAAAATATTGTCGAACCTGTAATTTTTGCAATTGGCGGCTCCGACACTTCAGATTATTCAGACGATAACCTTAGCGGGATAGAATAATTTTGATTATAAAAATAAATAAAGGCCCATTTCAGGGCCATAAAATAAAAATAGCATTAATAACAATAAACATTATTACTCCACATACACAACGCATGCCTAGGGCCGTTTTCTATGGCGTAGCTTATAGAGGGAGAGACAACTTCCACTTAGGATTCGTCCACAAAATACGTCCGTAAAATTTTACACATTTTTACCCCCCAATCTACAATTGTCTGCTTTTAATGACCCCCACTCCAATTGCAGGCATCTTACAGAAGACTACTCCCATCAGCAATTCTCATAATTCAATGTCCGCCCCTCCCTCCAGTTTAAATTTATCTATGGAAGGAAAACACCCCCCCACACACACACACTTCTCTCCAAATCCATTTTTTCAAATTTTCAAAAAATCCGCTATTATGCTTATGAATTTAAAATTTTTGAATTTAATCCAAAAAAATTTTGAATAAGGTTTTAATTTTTAGTTGAAAACGGCCTAACCCTTTGGAAAAGTTCACTTGTGAGAATTATCCACAAAAGAAAAAAAAGCCTGAGAAACGGCAAGAAATTGCCAAATCGGGTTATTGGTCGAAGACTGTAAGGGGGAAAAATAAGAAAGTGCACATGAATACTTGAAAAACAGGATTTCCTTGTTGCAATGCGGTCAACTCTAGCCTTCACTGTCAGGTTAAATTGAACAGGAGTATAGCGGGAAAATGGACATGACGGCCTTGATCTGGTAGTTTGTGTTGTGTTTTACAGCAAATTTCTGAGTTTAAATCACGGAGTTACCACTGGTGGGGGTGACGTTTATATTATGAAAGATTGCTTTCTGCTTTTTTTGGTTTTACGGCTCAAAGACTACAGTGGTCATGCTGCGCCGGAGCCTACAGTTTTCCGAGGAATCCGGACCTCTTAAGGCCTAGGGAACCAAACCCCGGACTACAGTGAGCAGTGCGATCTTTTATGAGATCTCTGAGTAAGCGTTCTTTTTGCACTGCTGGGAGTCGAACCCGGATTAGCCGCGCAATAGGAGAACGCGTTACCACACTGCGCCACCGCAGGGCCCCAATATGGTTTCCTCCCAGAGTGAATGGCATACATTTTATATTTATTAACTAGGGGGAGATTTAAGAAATAGCGATAGGCCGCCAATTCTAATAAACTGATCATCCTCACGCATAAGATATTGTAAATTTTATTTTCGTT
>QLNU02015359.1:79911957-79926915 GCA_006491805.2 Dysdera silvatica | reverse complement strand
ATATATATATATCGAACTCTCGCTTCAGAAGTGACAAGTCAAAATTTGTCGATTTGCGTTTTGAGTAATTTTAAATTACATAACACCAAATAAACTATGGTGAAACAACATGCATTCTTACATATCCCACGGAAACTATTAGAAGGCTATATGTGCAGTTTCTTCTGTAGCTATAGTGTTATATATCTTAATGATGTTTTCAGCTGGAATTTGAACATTTTTCAGTTGTGTCACTTCCGAAGCAGGGTTGTGATATATAGAAACCGTTTTTTCTTCATAATGAATGATGGGTTTAAATCACTGGATTTATCAAAACTTCCACATAGAGAGAATTTCGGTATTTCGAAGTTTCGCTGTATTCTATTAATTTTTAATTAAATTAATTATGTAATGTGTTGAAAATATATCGTCTGAAATTAAGGACCTAATTGCTATTGAGAATTTACCTGCATTTTTCGTCCTTGTTATCTCCAAAGAGTGATCACAGTTTTAAAAATCGTTCTGTAAGTTTCAAATTTCTATCGCCTTATTTTTTAAATTTTCAAAAACTAAAAATTTGTCTCACCTTTTGAAAATGTAAATTTGCAAAGTTCGATGTTTATTTCAATACTTACTAAATTAACATGTACTCTTTTTAAAAGTAATGAAAATTTCTAACTTGGGCAGCATGGGCTTTGTCAGACCCTCCGGTCTTTACCCATTGCTACCCAGGCGAATCAATTCAGTACTTCCACAATATATAAATATGTAATGTACCTAAGATTATAATTGATTCTTCTGAATTAAGTTTGTATTGTATTTCTATATAGCTTTTAATGAAGGAGATGTTAAGGAAATTTTGGAAACTCAAGAACACTTGAATAGTGCTTTATTCGTTAAGTGGCATTTATCTAAAGACAATGTGGATTCAGAATGTGGCGTAATTAATACTGCTCATGTGTCCAGAACGTCATCCATAATCGGAAATGAAAAAAGGCATCATGGTTGTGACCTCCAAAATCTAAAGATTAAAACTGAATAAATGGCAACCATTAAGTCCTTATTTAAACTCATATTAATATTGAAAATATAATTGTGATTTTGAATATTGCAATAATATAATTAGATGTTTAAAATTACAATTTATGAAATATAATGAAAAACTTGCAATAAAATGTGTATGTATATATATATATATACACTTTTTTTTTTTCCGAAATGTACGCACTTGAACTAAATTATGCTTTCTGTATGATTATGTTTATATATATATTAATGTTCCCATTATGTAAATACTCCAAATATATTTAATTTGATTGAAATTGTTTTACCTAAAATTGGTAAAGGAAAGTGTGGGAGATGGGGATCACGTAGGTTAATTGTAAGATGTTGCTAATTTTAACGAAGTTTTTACGCTTATTGCAGCCAGTAGCATCAAATTAAACCCTCATGTTCACAAACTCTGAGTTATAGAGAAAAGTTAATTTTAATTCCAAAAGTAAGAACCAGTTTTTATATCTCATTTAACACTTGTTCAGCATTTGATTATTGGAATTAGTTTCAGCTTCCTTTTGGTTTTGGTAATTGATGCTCTGCCGTTAAATTTTTTTTTTAATAACTAGGAATGTGCTATTGGGTGACTATCTCTTGGGGTTGGTTTCCTCACAACATTTTTGACATTCAGTATGCAAAGTTTCTTCCAGTTAAATACCAGTAAGTCCTCCCCCCCCCACGAATGTATATGACGATATACAGTAGGGTTCTCTTATAACGAACTGGCATTTAGCAAGGGAAATGTCAATTTTGTTTAATATCATGATTGTGATACAATTTAATTGTTTTTAGCAAACGACTTTCATGAATCCTGATTTAAAGGGTAAAAGATAATGAGATTTTTAAAACAAAATATGCAGGAAATTCTTTAAAAAAATGATTGGGGATGTTGTTTTAGCTGAGGTGAACATAATAAAAGAGACTTCCCCACACTTGAGACTGAAGAATTTGAGTACTTGCATCTCTTTCAGAATGCATAGTAAAGTATTCACAAATGCTGGTGTCAGCCAATAGATTATAATGATAACTATGTATTTCATACGTTAAATATTTTATCAAGAAAATTTAATAAACATAGATATTGCAAAACAAAGCCATCAAATATAAACTGTTTTGAGCGTCTATTATTTTGGGAATGATTACTAATATGAGTTTATATCATTTTTTTTTTTCTGTTTAGCTTATTGAAGTGAAATTCAAATTGTAATATATGTTCATTAAATTTTAAATAAATTCAAAGCTGAATGCTATTGTATGCATGTTTTATGCACATGCATTATCTCTACATTCTTAATTTTCAAAGGTCGGAATTTTAAATTAAACAGATTTAGCAAGCATTTTCGTCGATCTCAAGCATTATTGTATACAGGTCCTTCTGTGTACCTACCTTGTTATATACAGGTCCTCCTGTATATTATGAGCCTTACTTTCAGAACAAGGTAAATTCAGGAACATATTTATGTAATTCTTTTATGGTAAATGACAGTGCGTAAATTCAGGTTTCACAGCAAATGGGATTTTGCTGTAGAAAATTCAAATTTTTGCATAAATATTATTGCATGTGGTTTGTTGATATATATTTGTAAACTGATTTGACATTTTGCGTGTAAACTAATATTGCATTGAGTATGTGTTTTATAGCTAACTTATTTATAAAATCACACTCATGGTTTCCTTTGCAGAGCCTCTTATCCTACCAAATAGTTAATTTTTAATGGGTTTTCAATAGATATTGAACCCGCTTTTGCTTTGTGTGTCTGTTTGTAATAAAAAGGATAAGGTAAAGGTCTCCTGTAACTGCAATAATGATGGCTATTATTAAAATTGAAAACCTACCGAGTTACTTTAGAATTTGAGGGTTGTGGATTGAAAAGTTGCGGATTAGAGAGTTGCGAATTAATGTTAATTGAAACCCGCTAAATTTAAATATTGACTTTAGGCGATTTTCTTTCACTTGTTTATATTCAAATCTGAACTTCTTTAAAAAATGTATAAAATATTTTGCACAAAGCATGTACAATGTATGTTTGTGCAATTTTTTAACGAGACTCCTTTATTTTTCTCCAAAAATTAATTAGCTATTTTAATTTGCTTAAATTAGTGTCCTTTGTATGTGTTACCTGTAAATGTTAATTCTTTGAGAACTTATACTCTAGAAATTAAACCCTGATTATTTTATTTTAACTAGTTTAAATTAATGTTCATATTACCTGTTAACATTAATCCTGTAAGAACTCATTTTGTCTTAACACGATATGCTTAGTTGACAACTAATACTTATAAGACTCATCTTAATTTTTAATTAATTGTAGATAATTATAATTAGCATAGATTAGATATCCACTGTTTCTAATTTTTCAGGTTCCAGTTTTGACAAAAGACAACATTTTCAAAACACAAATCCACAAGGACAGGTATCTAATTCAACGATGCTGCAGTATCATCCACATGGCAACAAGATTGATCAGCAGTGCTTGCAGAAATCTTCCAAGAGTAAATCGTTGGCATGTAACTTTTGTGGAAAAACATTTTACGAAAAGTGGTTCCTCACTCGTCATGTTAGAATACATACGGGCGAAAAACCCTACCAGTGCACTTTGTGCCCAATGCGTTTCAACCAAAAAAATAATCGGGACTGTCACATGGTGACACATTATTAATTACTGTATTTCAATTCATATATATATATATATGTTGAATGTAAAGCATTTTTCATGTATGTTCAATGATATGCTGAAATTAGTGTGGGTAACTAGAGTTGTTAAAGTATTTTCAAAAATATAACTTCATGCTGAATCAAATCACAATGTCAATCAATAAACGTTGATTGATTGACATTGTTGTTTGATTTAATCTGCGTAGTGTTCGATTTATATAAAATAAATTCATGCTGAATGTTGAAGAGAGCGCTCTGACTTTTAGCAAACTAGTTAATGAATTCTTTACAGTTCACTACTCCAGATTTAAAACATTTTTATGCCTATAACTTGTATGTTGTATGTAAAAAATGTGTTTTTTAATAAGTTAAAAGATCACCCCCTTTTCTGCTTTCCTTACCAGTACAGTACCACCTTTGCTGACTTCGCATCATAAAAATGCAAGCTATTTTTCTTAAAAATGAACTTGCAAACATTGTAATATTATCAACCAAAACATTTGCCTCAGTGGCATGATTAAAGCAACTATTTATGCCATTAAAAGCCAAGTCTTGATACATGTGTCATATTACTCCATATCACAGAGTTTTATTCTGCAGGTAATGGATGTTCGGAAAATCTCGAGTCTTGACACAGCATGGGTCTCAGCTGTCCATGCACCATAAGATACAATAATAAATATATATATATGTACCATAATTGTGTGTGTCATTGAAGTTTGTGCGTACCATAATTTGGAGTGATTACACTGAGCTTTGAATTAGATTTTTCAAGTAATCCAATTTTATTGTCATATCTGATTGTATATTAGTGTTGAATGTCTATATTAAGTAATGTATGTGCATATTTCATTAAATTTTTGAAATATTAATGAACATATTTATTCCTTTCACTGTAGTATTTTTTCATTACAGATAAGAATGGAAACTCATAAATACATAAATCTATTTATTAGCATATAAAAATGCATATATGAGAAAAAATTACAAATAAGACTTGTCAGCCATTAAGACTCATAGTTACGATTTGTTTTCTTCTTATAAAGTTTTACACAATTATTCAAAAGAATACTTGATTAAAAATTTGTACTTCAATTAACGAAATTTTGAAAGGGAGAAAAGAAAACGATTTGGTATTACGTTATCATTCTCAATTAGTTAGATCCCTGCCAAGCATTGGCATAGGAAAGAGAGGGGCTTTGGTGACTCAAGACTCCCCCCCCCCCTCCTTCATTGCATAATGGAGTACATCGTTTTTTTAATGGTGAATCACAATCTTTTTAAAGTCGCTCGAGCCCCCCCCTCATAATCTTTGAATTTCTATGGCCCTGCTACCCAGCCCTTTTCACATGAGGAAACAGAATAAGCTCTAATTTCTTTTCTGCGACACCTAATCGTTGCTGTCTTTGGAACCTAAAACGCAAATCTGGTTTCATCCCATGTGCTCTTGGGTTTGAGTCCCCAAGTTCATAGCATTACATATTTTTATCACTGTTCGTGCAGTATGATAATAAAATCTATTGCCTCATACTACCAAACATACAAGACACGGATGCTTATACATGCATCGCGATGTTTGAAGGTCGCATCAAGCCATTATTAGTTCCTTTTTAAAACTTACGAGTTGTCTGTTTTCAGAAATGACTCGGACCAACCATAGATCGCTTTTTGATTTCTTTACCAACTTTTACTTGTTGAAATAGCATGTATCATTATTATTATTATTGTTGTTGTTGAAATAATCATTTATGCCAAAAATAAATGCAGTGAAAATAACTTTGGTTTAGAAATGCCTCAATTTTTTAACGTTTATTTTATTCAATAGGTGCTCTCCATCAAGAAAACAATTTTTGTATAACTCAAGAAATGCAGGGCCATCATCAGGGAAATATTTCTCGGGACATGACATTATTTCGTCCAGGTCAATCATCCAACTATCAACCTCATTCACATTATTTGTCTTCATTCATGACTCGGCCTTATGTTTGTGAACATTGCGGGAAAGGTTTCACATTGAAGCACAATTTAGTTCGACACAATATGATTCACACAGGTGAAAAACCGTTCCAATGTGACTTTTGTCAAAAAAGATTTAACCAAAAAACGTCTCTCGTAAGCCACAGATTGAAGATTCATATGCAAAAGAAATGAAGATGAAATATTTACATCTCTGTTATTAAAAATATGTAAGTAAATATTTCCTTTTTATATATACAGTGAAACCTGCTAAGTTGACCATTAAATGGTTCCACAAATTCTTAATCAATTTAGACAAGTGGTCAACTTCGCAGATTTTACTGTGTGTATAAATTAGTGTGCATGCACTTTCTATTATAAATATTTTTTTAATATGATATGTATTATATATTATATTAGTTGTTTGTAATATGTACAGGGTTCTCATGCAGATAGAGAACATAAATACATTTTCAAATTCCCTTACAATTTTAAGTCAGGAAAAGCAAGATTTTTTGGTCAAATCTGGAGAAGTCGGAGAGAGATAAACTTCCGTATTCAATGGCTAAATCATCTACTAACATGAAGTCGTTTTCTCTGCAATCGATGTTTAATTGAATCCACAAAAGGAAATTAAAGAAATTGGTCAAGGAATTTTGCGGGAAGGATCAGGGATTTTTTCCTTCAATGCCAGTGGGTATTCTTTATATATATACACACATTATATAGGGTGATCGGAAAATATCGGGCCAAATCGCAAAGGGTGGTAGAGGAAAAACAAAATAAGCTTTTATTGCCGTAAGATATATGTCTGGAAATGCCACTTTTAAATACTGGTGGCTAGAAAAGATGTGAAAGGTGAAATTAAAGACAGGCCAAATATAACAATATTTTAGCGAGTCCTGTTTCTACGGTAGATGCTCAAATGCAAGGCCACTAACACAAATACAAGCTTCACATCGTTTCATGGATTTCCATACATTTTCAAAATTTCCAAGCACATTTCGAACAATTTCTATGGTAACACACAGCCGGACAATGAAATCTTGTTTGGAGTCAAGGGGAGTATCGTATATGATGCTCTTCATGTGCCCACATAAGAAGAAATTCAAATGTGACAGATCTGATGGGCGTGGTTTCCAAGGAACATGTTCACCTCGATCAATCCAATGGTTTCCATAACATCTTTGTACAATCTTTTAGCAGCTTGTCCATTTCTGTTTGCAGTCCCATACATGAGATGAATATCTGTAAGCTCTGAATTTGTGTAGCAATGTATACCATTAGAAATCCCTACAGGGAATTACGCATTATGCCATTGCAAGGTGCTATTGATTGACTTGTAAACAGTGGCCTCTACCACCGAAGTTTTTAGTGTAAAGAAATGCATTTTTTAATACAGCTTTTGTATTTGTAAATTCACTGTAATTGAGTTATAAATGGCTTTCAGATGTGCGTTAACCGATTTTATGGTCTTGAAATGTATTTTATGTAAATTTTATGCATTATTTACAGTAATTAGTGACTGGAAAATCAATTAGGATTTAGTTTGGAAAACCTGGAAAAGTCAGGGAAGTTTGAAACAGAATTTGAGTAGACACCCTGTATATAACACAAAAAGGAAAACGTTTGAAATTTTTATGGTTTTCCTATAATGCACATTTGGTTTTCACTTGACAAAGGGAACAGTTAGCTCTCAAAACATTGTGTTTTTAAATCTTACGCCAGTGTCCAATTAATAGTTATTACGGCTTCTGAAGTTTTATATTGTCTTGTTATTTGCATATTCCACATCTATAAAAACATATAATGTTGATTGAAAACTAAATATATTTTTGTTGTTAACAGGTGGGATTATGCAATTGGTTATCAACTGTCGATCTACGACACCCACAGAGAGCAGAGTTATTGGCAAGGAAACGGCCAAATTTCTAATAATAGGACAAATTGAAGAAATGTGTGCTCTTAACGGCCAAGATATGCAGACAAGAAAACAGTGGCATGCAAATGTCACTTTAAATAGATTTCTGCATACAAATGCATAGTTTTACATTACACGTAAAGTAGACAATTTTACATTGAACGAGAACTTTAAAAAGGCATATCCATCAACCACTCGCATCTGTATAATATTTCAAATGAATGATTGATTTCAACATAATTAGAGTTGCATAAATTTTATATACACGTTTTGTTACTATGTATTTATATATATATTAAGGTTAATTATTAATCCCGCAGTTCAAAGGGGTGCGTGCACGAATCTTTTGTAATATAGCCTAAATCCCTATGATTGTGAAACTGAACAAACATACAATTAAATTCTAGTTAATCAGATCACCATCTAGGTCGCATGATCATGTGGTGGTAATAAATAAAGTGACCACCAATATGTTCTTTGTAACATCCTTGTGCTGAATTTCTGATTATCCACACATGCCTCACTGTTACTAGACCTTAACCCTTATTTGGATACAAAAATTCATAATATGCATTTAAACGAGAAACTATCCAGTAATTCAATAGCTATGCCCATGACCTTCAATTGCACTGCGTTTTATCCCCTCTAAGCTTGGTCATATGCACTCACAACAATTCAACAGTCATGTTAAACTGATAGTTAAGCCAAAGTAAGCTGACGTGCAATTTAGGAATAACGAATTGCAAATTAAATTCCAGATGTGTTAAGTATCTTTTATATGGATACTATTTTGGCACAGCACATTGTTTTCCATGTTTACCCGTGTTGTCTTTGTTAAAGTAATAAATTTCATAGACCCATGTTTTTTTTAGCTCAAACTATCACTTTCTAATCCACAAGTAACTGAAAAAAAAGGCCCATCTCAGGCTGATACCTGATATCAGATTGTATTACTGATGTGTGTATATCCTGACATTCAGATATAAGCCTGAGAGTTGCTTGATAGAGACTAATTTGATATATGACCCTTTTCCTAATCTTATGCATCACAGAGCTCTAGTCCGAGCTGAAATACACATCACAATTTGAAACAAATTACTTTAATCAATCTTCCCCTAAACCTCTGCTAAATGTGCAATTTATTTATTTTTTAAAAATCATAAGCCTGAAATACTTGCAAGCGATATTAACAGTGTTGAAAATTTATGACATCTAGATGCATTTACGTTGTGTATGACTATCCTGCTGACCACAATACGTGTCCTTCGACAATATACCCAGCAGTCATATTGCCATAGTTATGACTCCAATTCTGTACTGTTAGGTTTTGTTCTTAATTAAGTGTGTGTGTGTGTGTGGGGGGGGGGGTTGGAAGTCTTGTAAAATTCTTTATCGCATGATAGATAACCATAGGAATATTGTAAAACAAAACTCAAAACTAATGAGTAACGTTTTTTATTCATGCACCATTACTTTATAATATATGAAGTTATTAACTTATTATTTGATTTTTTATGAAACTGTAATCCTGTTTTATTTACCTTATTTCAATTTAATTTTAGTATGTGTCCAGAAAATGCAAAACTATCATAACTATAGGTATAACTAAGAGGAT
Source organism: Dysdera silvatica (assembly GCA_006491805.2). NCBI lineage: Eukaryota > Metazoa > Arthropoda > Arachnida > Araneae > Dysderidae > Dysdera > Dysdera silvatica. The sequence goes on along the minus strand of QLNU02015359.1, from coordinate 79,917,735 downwards.
AACTGAGGCCTGGTCTCTCCCCTGGAAACAAGTTAACACAAGGAAAAGTTATAAGAAAGAATATCAAAATTTATTCTTTTACCATATTCTTTTCTGATGTTAAAAGATGCATGTCATCATCTACACTTTAAAAATTTTCCTGTGTTGATACTTCATTCCCGTTTTTTCCCATGTCACTCATTGTCTAATCACAACATTTAAATTTACGTTCCTTGTTTTTTTATGTGACACTGCTGCTTTTATACAAATATAAAATGCACACATAGAATAATATATTGTTATATGTTCTCTTTGAAAAGGTGTTTTTGATTAATAAGAATATTTTTATATTATTCATTTTAAAGAAAAATATGGCATGTTTATTATATTATAATAATGAATATAATGTTTTAATATTAAATGATTTCATGAATTTTTATGTGTATGATTTGAGTTAAAAAAAATTTTGTTTTATAATTCCATCGTATTTAATTAAGCATGTATTTCAGTTTTGTATTTTGTTATAGCTTTATATATTTTGCTACCTGTTACTTTACATTTTCTTTTTTTGTCTCGCAATGTTTCCTATCTAGGTCCTATTCATTGTGTGAATTTAGCGACAGGCATGGTAGAACCGTTTCCACCAATTCAGCGAACCGCTTCATATACAAGACCTTATATTTGTGACAAGTGTGGAAAAGCCTTCAGATACAAGCACCACCTTTCTCGGCATAATATGATCCACACAGGAGAAAAACCATTCCAATGTGAATTGTGTCCGAAGAAATTCAACCAAAAGTCAACTCTCATGAGTCATCGATGGACTGTTCATGTGCGAAAAAATATGAAATTTTAAAGCTCTATCAAGTATGTGGTCATCGACAATAAGCACCATTTTGGACAAAGGGCAAAATATAGTAATGTGTGTTCCCCTTAACTCGGCACTAATTGTGCGCTAAATATTTACATAAATGATCGTATTTAGACTAAAGTCTATCAGACTCAAAATGGCTACGAACAAAAAATTGAAGAACTTGTTTAGATTATTTCAGTAGTTCGTAAATCAACATCTGGGAGTAAAAAATCTATCCCTTATAATCTGTATAGTACGTGTATGAGGCTGTGAGATACACAGCAAACATTTTGCAATTTTTATAATTTGTATTTAACTTAAAAATGAGGAGAGTATCCTGTAAGTGTTAACACCCTCATAAATGAATTCAATTTTTAAGTGAAAGTTCATAATGAAAATGGGGTTGCGAATAATATAGAATGAATCGGATATATTAGTAGTTTCACTTATATATATATATTATCGTTATTTTATAATTAGCAAATATTATGTTATTAGTAAACGTTTAAACTGATTTTGTATAACATTTGAACGGTTATAAATTATTACTAATTTTATGATTATTTGGGTAAAAATGTAGTATGATCGTAGATTCGTCGCCAAATTATTACCGAGTTGGAAAAAATGCTACGTAGATACCCGCATTTTGGAAGTTGGCAGTTTTTGTAATACAGTCGAACTTAATACGAGCACGGCTAAAACGAGCAATCTGCAGGTTAAGTTTAGTTCACTATTTAACTATATTAAGAGTTTCACGCTTTTTACGAACACAAAAGCAGAATCTCGACAAATACGAGAAAAATATCTGTCCAACTTCAATGTGATTTTTTCCCTTTTTCATACCAATTTTTTTTTGTCTTTTCTGACAAAAACGGAGGCAAAGGAAACGTCCAGATATACAAGATGCACAAATGAATATTCCAAGCAAACGTTTTCAATAACTATTGAGGTGCAATTAAGTGAAATGAGACCATATGTGTATTTATTTACAGTGTAATAAAAATAAGCCTCGTAAGGCTCATCAAGACTGAAAATTCTATGTTTATTAAATGATATAATGTTAATTTTGCATTAAGAAAATTACCCAGGTTAATTTTGGTAATTATTTTATTACGTGTGTGTAGTTTGAAATTTTTATTCCTTTCACAGGTTTTACGAGTAATAGTTAACACGAGGAATTTTACATGTTCTTACCTTCTCGTATTATCCGAGTTTGACTGTATATTATTACCCTTCTCAGGGTTAACGTAATTGCCAACTGATCAACACACGGAGCTACAGAGGATGTTTTTTATAATTTTTCATTGGGAATTGATAATTTTTTTAACAAACAAGATGACAACAAAAGACTTCAAGGGTGATATTTTGGGTAATACAAATATTAAAGTAAAATTACATGTGTAGTTATAGTTTGAATTTGCTCATTAGAAGACCCCCGATTAAATTATTGTTAAACTCTCGAGGAGCTTCTTGTATGCAGTATGCAGCTTTGTCCCTAAAAATATACCCAAAATGGAATCATGTAACTTGTTTGTGTGTTGTTTGGTGCCAAACTGACGAGCACCAGCATCCCCATGTTTTAATCCTTATTTTAGATATTTCGTATAAAACCATATTTTTTATTCAAATAGAATGTATCATGGTTCGTACAGTCCTTAAAAGTCCTTAACTCTTTGATTTTATGCCCTGGTCCTTAAGAATACCATATTTTTGCATCTCATCAATATTTTCTCACTGAACATGACCGAACAAAGAAGCTCGAGCAATCCTACTCCCGCCCCGAAACTATATTTTAATTCTCTTCTCTCAACTTAATGACCCATCCCAAAAGCGTGTTGAAATTTAGTCCAATCACAGCATCCAGAACAGAACGATTGATGACTGCAGGAGAAACTACATCGGACACTTCGTTACTATTTGATGGTGGGCACATAGTTTTGTATAATCACTATAGTGTTCAGTAAAATAATTAGTATTGTTAGGCGGGGTTTTTTTTCTTGTTTTTTTTTTGTTTATTATTTGGACTATTTATTAAAATCCCTGGTAAATATGTGTTTAATAAAATGGGGATAGACAAAGAAAAATATCAAGAATGGTTTCTTGTAGATAATAATGGTCACAAGGCTAAAAGTATCATATGCATCAAAGTTATCGATGTCTCAGAAAGGGTAAATCTGCCCTCAAAGTGCACACGAAGGATAATATTGTTCATTTCCACTATTTCTGAGCTTGATAATTAATTCAAGGGAGGACAGCATTTGGCCCAAAAAAGGTCTCAGTCTACCTATCGTTCTTTTATTTTTTTTTCCATTTGTTCTGAACATCAACAAGAAAAAAAAAGGGATTTGTCCTTTAATCAAGCACAAATCCTTTGGTATTCGAAGTTGGGCGTTTTTGAAGATTTGCTAGGAAAATTTTGTTAATGTACTGGAACTATGGACTAATGCTACCATTTCCATAGTTCTGCCCCTCCCCTTAACTTTGGCTTATTTTTCCTCATATTTCACTATTTTCTTGCAATGTTTTAAAGAAGTTGTGGGCTAATGCAGATTTTTTGAAAGTATTTTTAATAAAATAAATTTAACGTTGAAATTAAAAAGTAGTTTAAATATTTATTAAATAATACTTACTTAAATAATAGTTAATTAGTTTGAATATTTAATTTATATAATAGTTAATTAGTTCAAATGTTTAATTTAAATAATAGTTAATTAGTTCAAATATTTAATTTAAATAATAGTTAATTAGTTCAAATAATTAATTTAAAAATTCTGGATTTTTTAAATTTACATTTTGAATTTTTTGAAATTGATTTACAAAATTTTTACTTGAAAATTCAGTTTGAATTGATTTCGGTGATCAGCTAGAAAAAACTGAAAGCAGTACGGTAAAAATTGGAAATAAACTTAAAAATATAACATAAGAAATATATAAAAAAACAAAAACATAATGTGATTTGTAATAATGATCTGTCATTATAATTAGAACCAATTAATTTAATATTATGCTTATAATGTCTCGCATTTTCAGTTAAGTTTTATGTATAATGTATATTGTGAGCGACAATGTACGAGAGGGGGCCTTGAAAAAATTTATTTGATCTTTGAAAGGTCCTTGAATTTTACTAAGACAAAAGAATAGGAGCTATGACCATAATGCAATTTCTTAATTTTTTTTTTTCCCCCAGTAAAATCTGAGCTTTTTAGGGCTGGGCTGAAGCAAGAACTTAATGAAATGGGTCAGGCCTTTTCCAGTTTTAGTTTGTAAGCTCTATATGTTGTGCAGTGGCGTAGCAATATAAAAATTATTGGAGAGTGGGAGGCTCAAGTAGTTTTAAAGACGATCATGTGGAGCAGCCTTAGAGGAAATAATGTGTTTATACAGCCATAGGGACACTTGAGCCTAAAAGTCTCCCTTTCCTATGCCACTAATGTCATATTCAAGCATGTATGATATCATCTAAAATCAATTTCACGGCTAATTGTCACCAAAATTTTATACATTAATGCTTAAAAATTGTATTTTTTAAAATTTTATTTGTATTTAAAACTTGAATTTTTCCGTAGAGTTAGCATAGATATAAATGTGAATATTTATACTTAACATAAGAAAGCGATGCCTCTATCTTTGTTCAGTGCTAAATTAGGTGTTTTATGCACCTTAATTTTTTGTTTTAGGTCCTTAAAAGTCTTTAAAACATCCTTAATTTTGCTCTTTAAAAAAATGGTATGAACCCTGAATATATTTTTCATGATTAATTTGACACATTGTATATGATCTTTGTGTAATGATAAGGAGGTAAAGAATACATTCATACTCTAGTGTTATATATTTTTTATTTATTTAAAATTACCTTATTATCAATTATACTTTATGATTATCCTTATTGTGGGCATACCCAGAAGGGGCTGACAAGAGGCAAATAACTCTCTACCACCTAATTAAGTACATCCTGCCCAAAACTTGAATGGGATTCATTTTAGGATCTCAGCTTCTACATGATGCATATACACGTCGTACAAGATAGGAGAGAGGGTGTTGCCCATTGTGAGACCCCCAGTTGTTTATAGAATCATCCTTGAAAAGAGAAACAAGTTTGGATGATTTACACCTCCGTGAGTTTGATTAATTCTGTTATTTCAAAGTCAGGAATATTGAATTCCATTAAACTTCGTTGTAGAGTGTTGAGTGAACCCTGTATTGGGACATTCGTAAAATGGCTCTTTACATTGGAGATCATTTTAGCAGAACATGTTGAAATGAGCTCTTTCCAATAGCTCTTCTCCAATTATCAATACTGTGTGCATCCCCTTCATTCCGAAAATCTCATCCAAGATTTCTGCTATTCTACATAAATTCAATTTCCGTGTGGTTTTCACCCCAGTCAATAAGTTGGGTTTTTCAAAATTAAACGACAACATTCTGGACAACGATAATTGGGGAATTTACTCTCTCTCATGCCAGTGTGATATGATATACATCAGTCAAACACATCAGGCCTTACGTTTTCGATTAAAAAAGCACTAGGTGTATGTTTGAAAACAAAAATTCCATAAATCTGTGTTAGCCAAACATTCTTGGGAAGCTGGCCACGTTTCTTTTTTTCGAAGCACAGTTAATTGTAAAAATCTCTTCAAATTTTGACCTCAACTTCTTCGAAGCTTATCACATCCTTACAAATACAGCTAATTCCGTGAATGATCAGCTCCCTTTTAACGCCCTTTCACCTATTTGGAAAAATTTGCTTAGTTCTACCGCAAGAGACGCCACCCCTAACGTACAATCTATAAATACCTCTTAGTCCGCTGTTTTTGTGATCACGGCGTTGGCAAGCTTCACGCCCACATATGTAAACAGAGTCATAACTGTTCCGAGGATGGTGGCAGATTATCCGCCGAAATAGCTATCAACAGTGTAATTAAACATTTTTCACTACGTTAATTTGT
>QLNU02015359.1:79900591-79911857 GCA_006491805.2 Dysdera silvatica | reverse complement strand
GGGCGGATCAATACCTTTCATATTACTCAATACTTCGAAAAACTGTAAAATGGACGAAAAAACGGCAATGTATATCATAAATATTGCATTATTTAACAACTTTATAATGTATAATGCAGTAAATCAAACTAAAAACAAAAAATACAAGGATTATTTATTGTCTGTAGCAAGAATATGGATAACTGCAGAAATTGATGAAGCACAACCAACCGCTTCAAGAGCCACTGTTGCAACCATAGATCAACCTGGTAGATTGTCTGGTAGCATCAAACAGCACACCCTTCAAGATATAAAAGCAACACCAAAGAAAAAATTTCCCACAAGAGTATGCCATGTTTGCAAATCACACAATAAGAGAAGCGAAACTCGATATATCTGTAATTTTTGCAATGTACCATTACACAAAGGCAACTGTTTTACAAAATATCATACACTAAAAAAATTTTAGAATTACTATGACTAAATAAAAAAAGATTTATTCAAATATGTATTAATTTCAAAAAGTTGTCGCAGTTTTATTACACGCCTCCCAAAATAATTTCAGGTCTAAAATCGCCAGTCTTATAATAAATTTCTGCAAAGCATTAGCGGGCGGCAATGTGTTAAATACAAATAAGCGTTAATAAAAGAGTTTGTATGTTGAGACCCACCAAGACCGTAGCCAGGATTTCATTGGGGTGGGTCAAAAATTTTTTAGCATGTATACAGTCAGAGAATACAAGGCCATAGCCAAGTCCCTTTAAAGTTTAGTTTCAGGAGGACTGGTCCCTAAGTACCCCCCACCTCCCACCCTATACTGGCATGAGAGCCAATCAAAAATAGCAGCCCAAGCAATTTCTTGACTTGAAATTCATAAACAAAAGGTCACATGAAAACTAATTACTCATTAAATGACCCAAATTAAGTGATTTTATATCCTCTAAGCCGGCGTTTTTTAACTTTCCTAGACCGCGGACCCCCTTCAGAGATCACTCACCCTCGTGACCCACTCCCCCCCCCTCAGAATTATCTCAAAGTTTAAAGCCCATAATTTGCATCACGTATATTTATTTCTAGTGTCTCATCACTGTATTCACCATTTAAGGAAAGAATGTTTCATTCCTTCATAATTTATTCTTAGCATTAAAGAGTAAATACTCTTGTCCTAGTATTTTTCCAAACATCTGTGGAACATTTGGGAGGGTCTCGTGGACCCCTCGATAAGGTCAGGGTCCACGCACCCCAGTTGAAGAACCTCTGACCCAAGTCATTCTTAACATTTTTGTCATGTCCAACTTTGACTTGTTTCTTTGAAAATTCAGCTAATAGCCATTGATTTTATCGTATCTTTGAAAGTGAAATACAGGTATACAGTGAATAGGAGTGATTGTTCATGCTTAAAGTGACGATAATTCATTGAAAGTCACTCAAATAAACGATATCTCATTACATCACTCAAGTGAATAACTCATTCACTGAATAGAATAATATAATATGAATGATTCCCATTGGGTGAAATAGTGTATGACTCAAAAAGATGAGAACGATTACAAAGAACACGTTCATTTATCCCAAAAATGACAGTTACAATGTAAACATTACTCATCCCCCTTATTTACTTGTTTACAGAAATTTTAATATTGGTATTTATTGTTGGCTTGGAAAAATAAGAATGTTTTTTTTCGCCTCGTTATAAGAACACAATTTTTCCCCATAACAAACTTAAATGTTAGAATTGTATCGCCCAACTCTTTCCTTGTAAAAAAAAATATATATATGCTATATTGTATATTTCACAATTACTGAAACTTTTCTAATGTTCATTTTAACCATACCTCAAAATTAGTATAGTATGAGGTGTGATTGGAAAGTTTTAAGACAGGTGGCACCACCAGTGCCAGATTTATGCAGGGGCACGCGGGGCAGCTGCCCCAGGCCCACGATTCAGAAGGGCCCCTAAATTCTAAATTTAGTTCAAGATACTCGTAAAAAGTACACCACGGAAGTGATGAAATTTTTTTGGTTAATCTATTGATTACGTTACGAGCTAGTCTGTCATGGTTAGGGAACGTTCCTTTTCTTAATCATAGGTGGCACTGGTCTAGGGCAAAAACAGGGCGGACTGGGTACTCGCAACGGGGACATACCTTGGATTTTTAGAGAACACAAGTCTTTGCTCATTCAGAGCTCCAAGTCCTATCGCCCATAAGCACGCACCAGCTAGTTGGTCAGTCTGCCCCTGGACAAAATATTTTGAATTGCCTCAAGCTTAGCTGGCTAGGCAATGTTGTTTAATACTTACCTTGGTCTTATAAATAAAATTCATTCGCTCATACCTATAATAAACATAGCAATCAGAAATCTGTCGTGGGTACAGGAGGGGTTGGGGCCCCTTCATGTGTGTCTGCCCCGGGTCCCAGAATTTTTGTCAGGCCCTGGGTGCCACTGCTTAATAAAAAAGGCCAGGTTTGCTGTCTGGTGTGAAAAGGGAAGCTTGTTTTGTCCATGAAATATCATGAAAAAATTACCATGATGCGTTTGTTCACCAGAGAGTGGCATCCTAGTGGATGAAGATGTGTTTTTGGATCTCGGCAGATTTTTGGTTTAGCAAAATGCATGAAAACATGGAACGTGTTTGTTCATTGTGTCAGATTTTATTTTAAAACCGGAAAATCAGTTTTGAAGACACATAAGCTTTTAAAATCAGCTTTCGGGGATAAATGTCTGAGCCAGTGAGATGTTTTTATCTGATTCAATAGATTCAAATATGCCGCAAATCAATCGAAGACGATGCACCGTCCACCCGACCTTCCACTTCAAAAATCAATGAAAACATTGTGAAAGTTCACAATTTAGTGTCCACTGACCACAAACTTACCGTTAGGGAAATGGCTGATGACCTGAATTTAAGTTCGTACGCAGTTCAGTCAATTTTAACTGGAGATTTGAACATTCGTCAAATGTCTACAAAATTCATTCCGAAATTGTTGTCAGATCAGCAGAAACAACACCAACTTGAAGTGTCCCAACAACTGATTAATTGGGCCAAAACTGACCTAGATTTGTTAAACAAGGTTATTATAGGCTATGAATCATGGGTTTATGGGTATGACCCAGAAACAAAAGCACAATTATCGCTGTTGAAGGCCTCAAGTTTGCCACGACCGAAAAAATTGTAACAAGTATGAAGAGAATGTTTATGGTTTTTTCGATTCTACGGGTATCATGCATCACACGTTTACTCCTAAGGGCAGACAGTCAACCAGAAACACTATAAAAGTGTCCTTCAGCATTTGCACGAAAATGTGCGAAAGAAAAGACGTGCATTCTGGCGAGACAAGTATTGGGTCCTCCACCACGACAACACACTCACGCATTGTGCGTTCTCGATCACAGAATTTTGGGCCAAATTTCTATGCTCCTGCAACCCTCCTATTCCCCTGATATAGCCCCAGCTGATGTTTACCTGTTTTTTAAATTGCAAATTTGCTGAAAGGGAACTAACTGATTTAACTTAAAGACATCCAGGCAAATTTGGAGAAGGTTCTTTACAACCTTAAGAAAAAAAATTTTCATGAATGTTTCTACAAGTGGAAACATTGTTGGAGTCGGCGTGTGCAGTCAGAAGGGGACCACCTTGAAGGAGATCCATTCAAATAGCCTGTAAGTACTGCCATTTTGAAACTACAAGCCCAGTCTTAAAACTTTCTAATCACACCTCATACAACCCTTCAGATAAAAGTCATCCCGTTTTTACAGTCAAAAATTCCCCGGCAGAAGCTCCATGATAATATCCCCTGCTTTTCCCAACAAATTATTTTGTCCAGTGAGTGTCCGCTAACAAGGGGTTTTACTGTATCTCTCATATGACAATGATTCAATAGTTTAAATTCTCTTACGACAGTAATTATTTTTGAAGATATTGTAAGTAATTGATTGCATATAAACATTATGTCACGTGAATATTTGTATAACATGTAGGCAGTCATTGTTCTTTCTTTTTCATTTATTTAGTATCCAACCCCTGTCAGAAAAACAATCCATGCCAAATGTAATATATTCAAATGTTTTGTTACATGTGACAAAATAGTGTTACAAAAGCTCGTTGAATAAAAATTTCTGTTTCTATTTATGTGGTTTTTGTGACTTTTACAAATTCAGACACTGCTGTTAAAATTTTTGTTTTCAAAACTAATGTTTATACAGGGTAATTCATAACTAATGGAACAGACTAAAAGGGGTGTTAAAGGATGTCAAATAAGCCAGATTTGGCGAAATCCCCCTGTCCGCAAAGGACGCGATTTGGCTGTACAGTGAAAGTATTATTTACATTCATATAGTTTCTCCGTAGGCAATTACGTAAAAAATTTTTTGACACATAATTTAAGTGATTGACCTAATAATGCAGCAGAGGCAAAAAAAACATCGGAAATTCCTTTCCCTTGCCCTGAGTAGTGTTGCCATTTAGTCATCAAAAGCATTGAAAATGATCGTTTTATCATACGGAAGGCAACTGGGAATTGTCAAACGTAAGTTATAGGTGAAGGACATCAAAAGAAATGTGGTCCAGTGAACCAATGTCCGAAAATGAGCTGTTCTGAAACTACAGGGATGCCATTATTTGCATCTCAAATTTTGGAAAATTTGCCGTTCCAGCCTAGAACCATATTGAAAGAGATTCCACCACCTACCATCCATGAAGATTCTCAAAACGTAAGCCTCGCGTTTAGGCTATAAATTCCCCAACTGCATAAATTTGGCCATGGGAAGTTATTTTGGACTATAGTAAGTAGTGAAACCTTTTCCAATATGGTTTTAGGCTGAAACGGCAAATTTTCCAAATTTTGTTACATGATCGACTAATGTGGATGCAAATAATAGCATCCCTACATTTCCAGAATGGCTCATTTTTGGACATAGGTTCACTAGACCGAAGTTGTTTCTTTTGATGGCCTTCACCTATCACGCATGCTTGACAATTCCCAATTGCCTCCAGTATGGTAAAACAATCGTTTTCCATACCTTTGATGACTAAATGGCAACACTATTCAGGGCCAGGGAAGGGAATTTTTGATTTTTTTGTTCATGTAATTGCCTACATAGTAACGAGATGAATGTAAATAATACTTTCACTGTACAGCCAAATCGGATCCTTTACGGACATGTGGATTTAGCCAAATATGGCTTATTTGATGTCCTTTACCACCACTTTCAGTTTGTTCCATTAGTTCTGAATCTTCCTGTATATAAAAATAAGTATATAGTCTCCTTCACGCAAGAACTAAACAATGAATACTAAAATTTTTTTCAAGGGAAATGTTTCACCACAACACATGGGAAAAGTGAATTGATGGGAAATTGGAGGAAAAGTAAAACCTTCTGTAAAAAACACTGTCATGTCCAAAAAATTAACTGCTCCTATTGTACAATCAGTAGAAGATTTTGCTAAAATAGTTGTGAGCACCATGCTATCAATAAAAATAATTACAATTTTGGAAAAGATCATCATAAGAAATAGCATAATAGCTTGAGGACAGTTCTAAGCCAGTTCCAGGAATTTCAAAACTTAATGGAATAAGGTGTTTTTCTTCAAAAGAAACTGAATTTTTCATAAATGGATTTTCATAATGGATGTGAATAGTTCTGAAAAGATTTCTTTAGGAAATTGGGTTATTGCAAATTATGATGGTAAGTTGTATCCGGGAGAAGTTACACGAGTTCTGCATCACGAGTTTGAAGTTTCTGTTGGAGCAAAGTGCGGCAAAGACTAGAAAAGGCCAGAACATGAAGTTAAAATGTTTTACACTTCTCTGAGCATTATTTTTAAAAAATACAGTCACAGAACTTGTAAATGTTCGTTGTTTTTGCAGTTTCTCAGATTTTTTTTTTAATTTTCGTGACACATAGGACATTTTTTCATTTGTGCACAATTTTTGAAAATTTAATTTTTTTGTTGATTTTTTTCTAATGTAGTTTTGTCACACAAAGCGTAAAGTAAATCTATAAAGATTTTTACTCATCTTCAAAAATAAAATCATTAAAGAAGCGTATGTATTTTATTACATATATGACAATAGGATTTCCATTTTTAATAAATGACACATTTTATTTAAAATAGTAAAATAAATTATTTTATAGTTATAACCTGCTAAGCAAGAATATTTGCATTAAACATGAAAAAAAAAATTTCCTAAATTTCTTTTATTTTAACACAATGACGCCCGGGAACGAGATTTCTCGTTTTCATTTGAGATTTGCTGGTGACCGGAAACGAGAAATCTCGTTTTGGTGAGAAGCATGATTTATTGATTGTATTGGTTGTATTTACTTATTGACTGATAACCAGAAATGTTTTACAAAATATCATACACTAAAAAAATTTTAGAATTAGTATGACTAAATAAAAAAAGATTTATTCAAAAATGTATTAATTTCAAAAAGTTATCGTAGTTTTATTACACGCCTCCCAAAATAATTTTCAGGTCTAAAATCGCTGGTCTTATATATAGTAAATTTCTGCAAAACCTTAGCGGGCGGCAATGTGTTAAGCAACGAAGTTTAGGCCATCTACTTCATGGATTTTTTAAAACTTTTTAATGTGCCTAATTTCACTCTGTGCAATCATACTAAAATTTTGTTCTAAATAAAAATAATTCATCATTTTGTATGGTTTGCATTTTACATATACCTAAAAAAAACCTTCTTTTTATCATCACTGTGGTTTACTTTTGGGAGAATGGCCCTATACAGAAATTAAACAATTGGGAATGTAAATATTGTAATAGTTTTAGCATTGTGATCAAAACTTGTTGATAAGAACATAATATTAATTACTTTTAACATGAACTGTTTCCTGAATCCCCCATCAAAGTATATCGTAATATTATTTTATCTCTTCTAGATAACGTAAGATACTTTTAACGTGGAAAAAAATTACCCCAGAATATTCATGTTAAAGGAAGTTTGATTGCGTATTTATTTAAGTTACTAACAGGGTAATATTGGGATTTAACATATCTATTAGGTTAATAACGCTTTAAGTTCATCTTAAAATATTGGTTCTTGATGTATTTTAGCTTGCGGAACTTATTAAACATACCTTCAAAATTGGCATGGAAATTTCATTTCGTTTATACAAATATGGACTCACTAATCATAGGCATAGAATCATATGGGCCTGAGCCCCCCTTCCCCAATAATATGAAATAAATTGCAATTGTACATATATCGTAATATATACATGCTCACAAGATGTGCTTGGACCATCGTCCCCTGGGATCTGCCAGTGTCACTGCTTGTACCATTTCCTTTCCATTGACAGACCTTCTCACAGTACCGAATTTGCATAACACCAGCTGTCTATAATTCAATTGCTCTTTATTATAAATTTTATAAAAGGACACCGCTATTATTGAGAAGGTCCAAGCAGTAGCTTAGCAATTCAAAACTCGGGGTGAGGGGCACTAAAGTGCCTTTAAAGAGGATTTTGTGGTACAGCCTATGAGAAAATAATGTGTTTGGGTATCCACGGGGGCTTAAGCCCCTCCCTTTCCAATGTCACTGGGCCTAAGACCCCTCCCTAATGATTTTGAAAACTACTTCAGAACAGATATACCCTCTATGTTCTTTAGGCATTGGCGCATTCAGAAAGTTTATAAGGGGGTTGTTACAAACCTAAAACTCCACATATTCATATGTATATATACATAAGCGCCGATGGCATGAAAATATTGGGGGGACAATATACCTTTAAAAGGCATTTTGTTTGAAATTGAAGGGGGATATGGAACCCTAATGCCAACATTGGAGGACGGGTCCCCCCCGCTAATGGCGCCCGTGTATATATACAAAATGGCGTCGCAATGGGGGTGTTATGATCCCTCTCAACCACCCCTGCGTACGCCAGAGACTCTAGGCTTATGTTTCTCGTCTACAGGCCGTAGAAAATTACCCACGCCACTGGGCATTGGAAATATTTTTTGTTGGTCCGTTTTTAAGGTTCATGGTAATAAATATCAGATTAAATTTTAGTAGGTCTGTCATGTATGTGCTTTTCCCCCCACTCCCAGTGGCGTAAGAAAGGGAGAGGCTCAATTCCCCCTCCCCCTCCCCCCCGCTATTGGATAACAAAACACATTATTTCCTCATAGGCCGCACCACAAAATCATCTTTAAAGGCGCTGGAGCCCATCCATGGGTTTTGAATGGTTACGCTACAGCCACTGGTGTAGGCAAACGGGTGTTCATGAGGCTTGTAACCCCCACCTCCCCATTGCAATGAAATTTTATATATTTAACATAGGAATATGTGAGTTGTAGCTCTGTAACCTCCCATTGAGCCTATAACCCTTTACGAATTTTCTGGGTACGCCTATGGCTACTGTCCCCCCACTAATATTTTTTTATTCGCTTTGCTAATATTTATGTAAAATTTAAATCATTAAAGATGATTTTCACCCTTAGCTGTATACTCCACTAAAATTCTCTCAGAGAGAAAAGAAAAAAGATTGTTGAAGATAATATTCTTATATAATTAAAAAAGTGATAAAATTCTTATATTTAACAAAAAGAAAAGATTTATAAGATATAAATGAAACACTTCACACGGCGCTGGTGGTATAACGGTTAGTACAGCTGCCTTCCTGCCAGTTGATCCGGAACGACTCCGGCCGACGCTTTTTTCTTCTTCTTTCTTTCAAAATATAAATAAATCTTATAAAACAAAGTAATATAGTTGAATTAACAAATCATTTACGTTCAAAGGTAAAAGAATGAAATACGGAAGGTCTTGCTTAAAAAATCTGATTCAACGCGATCATTTATTATCATGTAAAAATTTAATTCAATTTATTTTTTTATATATATACTTTCTTTATACGAAGTATTTTTTCTTATACCGCTACTTAAATATATTTACGATCATCCGATGCATATAAGCAGAAATCAACGTTACGTAAAATAATCTTGCATATAAGCCGTGTTGGCTTTCAGCAAAATATTTTGAAAATAGATGGCGCCACATATAAGCAAATGCTGTTTTCGGGGGGGGGGAGGACCTTTTGATGATGTAATGGAAAAATTGCACAATATTATAAAATAATACTGAGATGCACAGGAAGACAGAATAATTTATTAAAACTAAAAAATAATTCAGTTCATTATTTTGCTCCTTCAATTTAACAACTTACAATTCTTCCGAAAATAACCAGTAGCCGCAACCGTGTTTCGTAGCAGATTGTTTACATATTTTTCAGACACGTTTTTGTAATACTAACGATTTTTAGCTCAAAAATCAACTTAAATACGAAAATTGAACAGATCGGTTAACAACAAATATTTCCTACAACAGAGATAATTAATTTACACACTACAGATCAAGATTTCCATATTTTGCTAATCAAAATGGTTGTTTTTACCTGTTCGTCCTGCGGCGAGTCCTTAAAGAAGAACCAAGTAGAGAAGCATTATCAATTCCAGTGTCGGAATTGTCAGTATGTGACGTGTATGGACTGCAACAAAGAATTCTGGGGCAACGATTACGAAAAGCATACGAAATGTGTAAGCGAAGATATGCGGTATGGGGGCAAAGACTATGTTCCTAAACCCAACGCGAACAAGGGAGAGGTAAAGCAAGAAACCTGGACGGAACATGTGAAACGTACTGTAGCCACCACGCAAGTGCCCCGCCATATTGCAGTGTTGATGGAACAGTTAACGAACTTCCAGAATATTCCAAGGAAAAGGGTGAAGTTCGAAAACTTTGTAAAGAACAGTTTAAAACTTCGCGATCCGAAAGTTATTGGGGAAGTGTGGGAGCTTTTCGCCAAAGCCCAAGAGGCGTCGCCAAAATCTCCACATCAAACCCCAAATCCTACGCCAAGAACTGATGCCCACCAACTTGATGCTTCTAAACCTGCTGTCGAGAGCCTTCCTGAAATGAAAAAGCGTAAACGTCTAGTGTCAGAATCTGATCAGGATACACCGAACAAGAAAGCCAAATGTGATGATGAACTACCCTTGGAGCCCGAAATTAGGAATGGGGATGGCAAAACCAAGTTTAAGTGGACCAAAGTGATAAAAGGTATTCTGAGAGGATATCATAACAGCACAATGTCTGTAAAAAAGCTTCAGAAAAAGGTCTTAAAAGAATACAGAACTTCTCAAAATGGCTATTCCATTGAAAAAGATGAATTAAAAAACAAGTTGCAAGCAAAAATAAGCAAATGCGCCAAATTGAAAATGGAAGGTGACCAGATTACACTTAATGAGTAAATGTGCGAATAAATGATTTTTTTTGTATGTTAAATAGCTTTTTTTTTTTCTAATGTTACTTTACATTTGTGGGGTTTTGAATGCAATTTTCTTGTTTAATGAATAATTAGCCTAATTTAAATTAATGTATTACCAAGCAATCGTTAGTCCAGTTGTTTCTAACTCGTTCAAATTTTCATATTGATACAGAATATAAAACCACAATCCATCCATACACAACGTAGGGTTAATCTGTTGCTTTGCCGTTCTTTTATGTTCAATTTCATTATTAAATTCAATCGTATCAAGTTTTGTAATGACATATCAACCTCACATAACACTAATGAAAATATAGATCCACCTTAAGAGTGCCTCCGGAATGTTCTGCGGGCGGGGCCAGGTATATAAATCAATAGGCTAGTTGTCGACCCTGATTTTGCACATGTAAACATATTTGTTATAATTTTGCAATTTTCTTCGTTATTCTTAGGTCCAGAGCCGGATTAAAACTATAGTTGGCCCGAGAACATCCTCCCATGTTACATAGACAAAGCTCACTCCACAAGACTCAACAATGCACTGAGAATTTTAAAATGTTATTAATTCCGGTATTTTATACAGTAAGTAAATAAACAGTCTACTCGCAAACTTGTACTTTTAGAGCTTTGGTTGCAGCAAATTTTTTAATAATGTCCATGCTGAATTAGCTTTTACTTTTGCAGTTAAAATCCAATTCAATGGACAACAACGAAAGCACAAAAGTCTGGAAATAAAAGTTTTGGCTTCACGAATTATTGCCCTCTTTTTTACACAAATTTTTATAATACGAGTAGCCTTTAGCTGTTTTTTAATGCTTTCAGACTTTGGAAATGAAATATTCTAAAAACTTATTTTTTTTTTAGTGTGCTGGATGCCATGGCAGGGCCCTGGCCCTATGGATAATCTGACCTTATTTAGGTCAATAATTTTGTGACTTTAAAAATAAGGAACATTACCATAAAACTATAATCTTTGTCAGTATTTTGTAATAATCAACA
>QLNU02015359.1:79858168-79900491 GCA_006491805.2 Dysdera silvatica | reverse complement strand
ACGTATTTTGACACTCCTGAACAGACTGCAAATGACAAATTCTGAGCCTAAGTGAAGGATTAAAAGTCACGTGCCATGCCACGTAATATTTGAAATGAATCGGGGATGTATTTCATACTTTGCCGGTTTGTCATTTGGCATTCATTGCCTTGGGAATGTGTGAAATATTAATCGTTTTATACATTGCCGGCCAGTTTTCGGCATTCTATAGAATGCCGAATTTCAAACTTTGCCGGTAACACATACATACAAACCTCCCACTTGATTTCAAAATGGGAGTTTTCGTTGAAATGAATTGTGGCGTTTTGACAATATAAATAAGAATGGTATATTTCTTGGGTTTCACCATCAAAGGATAACTCAGATGATCCTGTGCTTGGAATTATAGGTATTCCAAGGGATATCAATGTCTGTTAACTGAGCAACTAAATAATTGGTGGGGACACACACACACACTTCATAGCAAGGTTCAATTTCTAACAAAAAAAAAGTGCAGAAGCCCCAATATTATGATAAATCGATTAAAAAATCGAATGGCTGCAAAAGAATCGATAAATCATATCAATTGTTTATGTCCATTTTTCTGGACAACAAAATGCTTGACCTTAATCACAAATTTATTACTTTTTCATGACCCTTTCGGTAATCGACGACCCTTCAGGGGCTCCAATTAATATTTAACCTCCAAAAATTAAGAAGTACCGGAACCGGGCTCCGATGGGCTCCCACCCAATTTAAGCACTGTTTCATAGTTACATTGGGATTGAACCTTGGCTAACTGTGTGGTAGAGGAGTGCATTGCCAGTGTAGAACTGGAAATGTGAGAGAAGAGCTGGTACTAAACCTGGCACTAAGTGGTAGGGAATAATATTAGAAGTGGAGGGAAAATTGGCAAGGCATAAAATAATGTTTTAAAGATATTGTATATACAGACATAGGGATTAAATTTGTGGGTGGGAAGGGAGGACAAATAAAAATCTTGAGTTTAAAGGGAGTGAAAAAAAGACTGCATCCTTAGTTATCAATGGTACTCGAGTCAAGGTAAGGTTGACAGGGACAGATTTGGGAAATTATCATCTCTAGGAACAGGCTGTATAGCCGCTTCCTTTCAAACAAAGGAATATTTTTGAGAAAAAAATCATTGACTTTTTATATGTGAAGATCGTTTTTCACGTGGTTATTCAAACTAATATTTTAATCACTGATTTGATATAATAACTAGTAATTTTTTTTTAGGCTCTTAACTACAGTCCTTTAGGAATGTGCCTACTCAGAAATCTTCTACTAAGGATTAGACATTACATATGAACTATATAAAAACTGAACTCTTACTTTGGTTGTTAAATATGTTGCTATTTTGGCTAAAAAATGTGTAAAAAAGTCCAATAACACAACAATTTATCTCTTTGTAAGATTGTTCTAAATGGTATTCGCTAGTTTTGGATAAATAAGTATATTATCAAAATAAATGTATATATAATTAGAGCAGTAATTTTTTTGTGAGAATAAATGCAAAATTAGCGGGATGTTGCCAGAAAAATCGAAAATTTCATAAAAATTTTGTAAAAATTCATGGAAGAAATATAATATGAACGTTTAAAAATGTCCCAGTTTTGAAACAGTAATACAACTATTACATTACTAAATAAACATTATATAGTAAGATTGCCTTACCCACAGCTCATATATTCCAAGACCAACCTCAGATAGTAGGGGACCCTATAGTAGTTAGTCGTTTTTCATTTATACATATGCTTACGATAAAGTTTAATTGATAAATTAAACACAATGAGTTTTTATCAACTTTAAGTAATAATGATATACATGATATATTTTATTGTTAAAGAAAATTATATAAAATTATATTGCCGTCTGTTGGCACGAAAAGAAAGTGATATGAAATATTGCCTTCTATAAACACTGAAAGAAAGTAAAATTATAGAGGAATTTAAGAAAAGAGCATTTCTCAATTTTCAGACAGAAAAACACAGCCATATAAATCGTTTACCGCACCTTTGCCTTTACAGTATTATACAATGTACTTCCTCTTGAATGAACAGGGTTCTAATGTTTTAGTTTAGCCCTTAAGGTTACGGTGGGGAAATTCAAAATATCTTGCATATATGTGCTTTAAATACATTTTTCTGCAAAATTTTACTCGAAGGATTTCTGGTGATTCCAGTATTAAAGCTATTTAAATAAGAAAATTAATCCAAAAAATAAAATGGAAATTAAACAATGATAGGAAAAAATCTAATATTCACAAAATTATTGAAGAAATCTTAAAATATGCAAAATCATTAAGAAAAAATTCTCAGAAATTCGCTTCGCAATAAAATTACTACCGTAATTATGATGTCTCGAAAAAGTTATTTTCTACCCTCTTCATCTGAATAACAGAGCACGATAGCAGTATTGAAATTAAAGTTTTTGACAAATACAAACTTTATAAAGAAAAAGACAATTTGGCTATTAACGTAAGATGTTCTCTTGAAGAATAACACTTCTGACAAGGGAAGGTCTGAGGGTATACGACGAGGATTGTAATGACATTAGGCTTATTTGGAAGCTCTCAAAAATTATTAGACACGTATTTAGTCATTTTTCAGAATGGCCATAAATATAGGTGTTATAGGGCCGGAGGGAGCAAAAATAGGACTATTTTCAGAGATTTTATATCATATTTTCAAAAGTATTGAATATTTATTTTTTTTTTTGCTTCATTACGTTCCTTGCAGAAATCCATCGGATACGCGTTTCACGGTTTTTGGAGACGTAACTTATTAATAATGTTTTTAAAAGGTCATAAAACGCACGCGGAAACGAGTAGTACAGCGCAAGAATTCGCCAACTTGTTGGCTGCTTGGCGAATATAATATGTTGCATTTCTTTTTCCTGTATACTTATGGTATGATAATGACATAAAAATAACAAAAATTGTGATGGTTGAAGGAGTTAAAGTAATAAAGGAAAATCGAGATTTATATCATTAGAAGGAAGGAAGGAACATAAATGAAATTGAACTTTCTTCATTTTTATTTAAGAAAGGAGAAATCTATTTATTACAATTTTTATCGAATATTACGATTTTTACAATCAATTGTATGAAAATCCCAAATCATGAAAAATATGAATTTTTCCTGCAGTGGCTGGCTGCATCGAATAAAAGGAGAATTTTTACAATTAGGTATTTTATCACAAACGTTTCCTGTGAATGTGAAACACATTTAGCGGACATTTAAAAAATCAGGATTTTCGTCTTCTGATAACCCAGATGTAATCCATGCTATTGATCATGGGTTGAAAAATATCAGAACACATTTGGAAGTGTATCAAGGACTGTAATTGGATAATATTATTTCGAATTTTTAATTCAGAACCATGAGCAGATATTTTAAAGTATCGACATATTTCTCGCGCTATGTACTTTATTTCTCTAAAAAAAAGCGATCTAAAAGTTGGCAAATGGGAATTGTCTGTTCAGAAATAATTTTAACTACCCCATCTGGCTTCCCCCAATGCTACACCTCTTTTCAAAAATCTACAGATTTTTATGAACACTACAAGAATCGCATAAAAGGACACAATTTTCAGTCATATTTCTGAAAAAATGCTCGTCCGAAATTTGCTGGAATAGGTTTGTCGTTAATTTTCCTAATGAACTGCAAGTCATAGTTACATTTGTCGCTTTAAACAGAGAAGATTGGACTCTTTTTCCAAATTGGCCTGTGCTTTCGTGTAAACATAAAAACGCATCACCAACAACTTTGCCATCGGCATTTATTAAATATTGAACGGTGTACGAGTGAGTACACTGATTAGTTGGAGATGATGCACAACCCAATGTTATTTTTTCCCCTCGGAAACAAAGCGTTCGACTATCTGTTAATTCGTCATTGACATTGCATTGATCGGTATTAAATATACAATGGGAAGGATATGTTTTAAATAGTTTTATTACTTCTGTTTGAAATTTTGATGCAGCGTTTCGGATCATTTCTGGAGAAGTCAGTAGTTTTTTCATTACAAGTTTTGTTACCTTCCTAGACGTTACGCCATGACGTTTACAAAAGTCCTTTACCCATGTGTTTGAGGCAAGAAACTTTAATTTAGGGAAACGTAAAGAAGTTTCAATTGCCCATTTCCGAATATCGAAACCATGTATAACTCGTAGTTTTTTGCCCATAATTTCCATAAATTTCACCAAACTTCCATTTCGATTGCTTTATACATATCGATTAGTGACCCTCTGTCTACTTTATCCTTTTTAAAACGCAGATATGTTTTCTGATTAGGCATTTTTTTACAGCCCTTTTTGATTAAAGTGTCCCATTTCCAGGTTGGATGAGTTTCTTTAATAGCGACCATACGCTCCTTTTCGTCTATACTTATATAACCAGGATCACATTTTATTTATACCCCATTATCATCATGTATAGAATAATGTTCTGGATCTTTTTCGGAAATCTCGATAACTTTACCATCTTCAAACTGCGATTTTGTTAAATAATTTTCCAACGCACTAAAAAGTTCCATAGCTATAGCCTTTTCACAATCGGTGATATCACTCGACCTGTTCAAGAAATTTGAATACGTTGCTTCGGTTATTTTTTGCAAATGATGAGTAACATTAATTGCATTTATGAGCAATAAATCCATTTTAATGTATAAAGCGAAAATCAGTAAACAGGAAAAAAAAAGTTAATTTGCCAAAAATTCAATTTTCTGTGGTTTTCTGCAGAAGCTAAACTTTAGCTTAATATTAAAAGAACAAGATATATCACAAAGATTTAAATTATAAACTAATAAATTTTAAACAAGTATAAAAATATATGTTGAATGCGAAGTCAAATTTTTTTAAATACGAAACTAACAATTTATTATGCGTACGATATATAAGAACAGTTTAAATGAACTGTCATGCAACACTCCCGAATGTAAGCCACTTTATAATACTACTTATACCTTCGAAAATAACTGATTATACTACACCAGCAAATGTGCCAAGCAGCCAATAAGTTGGCGAATTCTTGCCCTTGGCTACTTGTTTCCGCATGCATTTTATAACCTTTAAAAAACATTATTAATAAGTTACTTCCCCCAAAAACCATGAAACATGTATCGGATGGATTTTTGCAAAGTACGCAATGAAGCAAAAAGAAAAAAAAACATTCAATACTTTTGAAAATATGATATTATAAAATCTCTGAAAATAGTCCCATTTTTGCTCTCTCCGGCCCTATAACACCTATATTTATGGCCATTCTGAAAAATGCCCGAATACGTGTCTAATAATTTTTTGACAGCTTTCAAATGAGCCTAATACCATTAAAATCCGCGTCGTCCACCCTCCGACCTTCCCTTGTGGGTGATGTAGTGGAGTCCTTGTAAGTTCGAATCTGATTTTGCATGGATGTTTGACTTTGGAAGTATGGCTTTAAATCACCTTGAGTTCATCTCAAATGAATTTATGAGCTATTTTAAATGTACTAGAAATGAACCTACTTTCCTTGAAAACTAAATAAATTCTGATCCCTAAGCACACAACTCAATTAAAATTAACACAACTCAGTAAAAAATACAAAGTATATATGAACCATTTAATTACACAATTCTGTTTATTTTCACCAACAGTATAAAAACTGAAATGATTATAAGAAAGTCGAATTGGGAGTATACAGTGAAACCTGTCTAAGGCGGAAACTCACGGGACCGGAAAAAAATTCTGTAGTATGCAAGTTTCCGCCTTATGGAGGTTACATGTTGAATTCACTGTATGAGGTACTTTGGGTTTTTATTTTTTCGTTATTTACTAATCGACATTCTGGCATTTGAACCTCAGGCTAACAGAAGTTCTAATCCCTTAAAAAATGTTAAATCTATGGTCTGATCTTGGCTATCATTATACCTTAAAACACACACAAAATATATTTGTAAATAAATGTCAAGATATGCCAACTCCACGGGGGGGCCCCAAGGTCCCTTTACCTCTCCCAAAAAACTGTTTAGGTTGACTGGGCTCTCCCAAACTTGATAAACAATGAATGAGTACAATTGAGGGTGAATGATGTAAACAATAATGATCAATATATTTTATAGGTTATGTTTTTCCCATCGTTAATCGAATCACTCAATGACTGTACATGTAGGTTCTTTCGTCCTGCCCTTTGTAATATTTTCTTCTACTTAGCATCCATGACAAATATCGTGATTAGCACCTTTAGTTGTCCATCCATTCTCAAATGATTTAGGGTGCACAATTGCAAATGCACCTATTTCCGTACTAACAATCATCTATTACATGTGAAATTAGATTAATTCCCACACACATATGCTCTGTTATTACATGAAACACAACCATATTTTTGTCTGAAATGAAGGAGTGGTGGAGTTTATTTTTCCTTCTTCATATTTTATGGTCTTGTGATTTTGATGTTTTTTCTCTATTAATATTATTGTGTTTTTTTCTATTAATGTTATTGCTTTAATCTATTAATGATTTTTTGTATTAATGCCATTGTTTTTCCCTATTAGTGTCACTGTTTATTAATTTTCTCTATTGTCTATTAATGTTTTTCATCATTGGTGCAATTCAGCTCAAAATCTAGGGAGGAGGCAACAGCTTCACCCCACTGCTCCATACATAGCACTCAGTTGTAATTTTCATTTTTCTAAGAGGGCTGAGCCATCCCTAGAATTACTCCAATGATTATCGTTGTTGTAATAACTTTTAAGGTAATACATAAGTGTATTATTAATGACAATTTACATTATGCATTTTTTACAGGTGCTGTTATGACAGATACAATTGATTTTCTGTGCAGTCTGGTTTATCAATGATGTAAAGATATTGTTACGTATCAAATGTTTTGTAACAAAGTTTTTTTTATCAAATATGTTTTATTAATGAGTTTGGAAGTAATATGTATGTGTGTAGTATATATATATAGGATTATGACATTACTTAAAGTTTATATATTCTATCAATATAATTTAACATAATTTCAAATATCGTACAGTGTAAAAGTGTTGTAATACAGTGAAACCCATAGGCGTAATCTGGTGGGGGCTACAGGAAGCATGCGCCCCCTATTTTTTCAGAACAAAGGCAAAATTGTATTTTTTAAATATGCTATATTTAACCCTTAAGTTACGCCTATGGTGAAACCTGTCTATAGCGATATTTGCTCCTATCATGTTCAGCCTTGTCTATAACTATATATTTTCCCACTATCTTGAATATCATTATAGCCAGATTTCACTGTATATTTAAATAAAATTGCCATTTTATAGAAAAAATTCATTGTGCATTTTTATTGGTTAACATTTATATTTGCCGATTTCATTAAATGTTAATTTTTTTCCAGATCCCTAAAGAAGAAGAATAAAATTTGTTCGTGACTATTGCCTGATATAGATATTTAATGAAAAGAATTGTTTTGTAACATGTGTAATTCATAGAAGTTGTAATACTTATATTGTAAAAACAGGTTTTGCACAATATAGACCAATTTTATCAATAACTTTTATTGTTTTTTTTTTTTTTTAACGTATGTTTCCTTGGTGTAAAATTTTAACGTTAACAAATTTAACGAAGTGACAATTAGCATCAGTTAATAGTGGAAACTGTTAAATTTTTCAAAGTTTGGTTTTTGCCTAAATATAAAAGGATTAAATAAAGCAACAATTTTTATCAACGTTTTTTAGGCGTAGTAATATTAACGCCGATATTATGGCGTGGTTAGATTGTGAAACGTTCGTAAAGAAAAGAAATGTTTGGAAAAAGTCATCGGCGTTAATATTACTATGCCTAAAAAACGTTGATAAAAATTGTTGCTTTATTTAATCTGCGTAGTGTTCGACTTGTATAAATAAATAAATTAAAGGATTATTTCCCATGTAAAAAAATGTCCATCTAGTAATGTTAATAAACATTACAAATTCTTTAGATTCCGGATTTGGTAATTTTGCATCTTAAGATAAAACATTATGTTACCAACGAACAGTTGCTGTTGATTGTGCATTATTAAGAGAGAGAGCTGTTGCAATAGCAAGAAATAAAGAATGGGAGATTGCTCACACAAACATAAATAACGTGGAAAGTTGATCTGATTGAAGAACCGGATGTTAAATGTTGGTTGGTTGAAGATCCACCTAGCATTTGATTACTGTTGTCACAACTGTATCAAGATGCAATTAAATGGATGGATGGATGCACTCACGCACATATAGGAATGTACACTTACATAAATATATATTGGGCTTAACAAATTGCAACAAACCATACTCACCTGCCTCAAAAATCAAAAAATTCAACTACAACACACATTCCAAACACATAGTAACACTAATACAGAACTTTTCGATGTTGTGAGAATAGTAGCTCAAATTTTCTACTCACAGACTTAAAAAATCTAGTTGCAATTGGCAGCTGGGGTTATCAAACCCTGGGTATATGTAGGAGCAGCTGTGTAGCGTGGGTTGCCAGTGCCCAGGGCAAATTAATTATTGCACGCGCTAAAATCCGTTAGCACTCTCTTCCACCAGTCTAATATTGAAATTTTGTGCCCCTAAAAATTTTGCACCCTGGGCTTATGCCCCCGTGGCAACCCCATGTAGGACTATGTAGTCGCCATGTAGGACTATTATAATAATCTATTTTACAATTATTGGAAATTGTACGGTAAATAAATGGAAAAACAATATTGTGTCTTAACAAGCAGAATTATAGATTATAAACCTAGGGGTTGCTAGGTTAAAATTATCTTGCAACGTAACTTTTTTCCCCACCTCTTTTTGACTCTTAGAATACACTCCAGCTTGCACATTTGTGCGTTGTATGGTCACTTAACAACCACTTTCATTGTAATCGTACTGACCGTGAGATGAGTAATGACTGTCTTTGTAATAATATACGTGCCAGAGAACTAGTTTGAGCTGAAATACTGTAGTTGGAATCAACAATGTACATGTCAAACCTTTCATTAATTAATTCTCCCATAAACTACTACTTTAAAAATCATGAAATGAAAGAGGATTATCAGTAAGAAATACTTCAAAAATCACCAACTGCCCAACATTTCTGAGAATTTTATCACACATCGTTTTTTTTAATGTTGTTCACCCTTTTATCTCTAGCTTTTGGGTCTCTACTTTTTATTCACCGAAATGAGTCACCTTTGGGTAATAAAACCTGTTAATTGTTATTGGTTAATAAACAGGTTAATAAATTGTTGTCTGGTTAATAAACAGGTTAATAAATTGTTGTCTGGTTAATAAACAGGATTTATATGTTTTATTAAATCCTGTCAAGGAAGGTATATTCAACAGTGACAAAATAGTATATTTTTATTATGGGCATAGCCATTGTGTGTACAACGTAGCCTCTCTTTAACCACCCCTTCCTTCTATTTACCAACCCTGTTCATGAATGTATCCAGTGTAGAATATACATTTAGTCAACTTAAAAATGACAGTGTTCAACGTATACAATTATTACACATTTCCTTCTGTTTTAGTACATTTAAATACCATTGCAAGTTTTTTAATGCACTCAATGATATTAAAGAGTATTCCAGGCATTGAAATCGCACAATGGTAACCCTTTCACTTAACATGCAGTTAACCTGGGTTTAACTCCCAACAGTTCCAAACAATTTTTATTGCTGTCTGTAGTCAGGGAGTTGGTTCCCTAGGCCTTGAGAGGTTCGGATTCCTCGGAAAACTATACGTCTGGACGCAACATGACCTTTGCTGTACTTGTGTTATAACCCACAAATGAAAGGCATTCCATGAAATTGAAAGTATGTGTACATGTATAGTCATTCTCTATGTTGTATTTTTAACCTCTTTTGTGACATTTTTAGTTAAAATCTAGGTTATATTTATTGCAAACATGTGTATAAAATATTATGTTGTTTTAAGGCTGGATTTGTATGTTGTAATTAATAATATTTGAGTAAAAATGTATTTGCGAATGATATTCGTATTAACATCTCTCAAACATTTATGTTTTTGGATTCTATTTAACTCTTATGTATATTTGTATTTATATTCATAAGCTTTGTTATACGTTTATTCTAAACAGCCATGTAATAAATTATTTATGCAGTATTGTAAAGCCATTAAGTATATTAATCATTCATTTAGTAGAATTTACCGTTCATAATCCGTATAATTGGAAAACTGAATTTTTTTAATAAATACTTGGCAATTTATGAAACCTGATTTCAGAAATACTAATCTCATTTTTTTTTTTTTTACAGGACGATGTTTAAAGCCCCCAAAGAAAGTGAGCAAATCGAAGACCCCACCAACTACAGAATGGATAAAACAAGAACCTGGCATATTTCAGTGCCATCTCTGTCAATTTCAGACCTATTACACTAGTAGCTTTAAATTGCATCAGTTGACTCACCTGAGTCAGTTTTAGTATTTTGTCCATGGGGGTGTAAAGGGGTTAGTAATCCTCATAAACTCTTAAGTATATGCTATATATATATATATATATACAGCAATCTTTCTAACGAAACAATACAGAGTTTCACCAGGAGATTCCATAACAAACAGTTATTTCGACACTGGCGTAAGGTTTAAAAACATGACGTTTTGTCGAAATAACCGTTTGTTACGTAATCTTTCTCACATTAATGACTTTCAAAAGACAGAGAAAACACTGCAAGGCCAAAAGGTATTAATCGAGATGTGTATTATTCTCCGAAGTATTTGCCAGGACTGCGAAACAACGTTATTGAGGGAGATTACTGCAAATATAACATTTTAGTCTTGTTGCTCTCCCTCCTCATAAATTTCCTGCATGTATTATTGATTTTGTTGCATGCATCAGGTAGCCAAAAAAGTTCTGTTGGTTTTCGGTGGAGATTTCTATGGAAGCTGATTTTATCGCAAATAAATTTGCATGGTTTAAGTTTTTTGTTTACATCACAAAGCTCAAATATAGTCTTTCATTGAGGAAAGTTTCACAGAATTTAATCCAGTTTTCAGTGAATTACAGCGTATTTGAAACGTGAGTTAAACCTAACGTTATTCAATCACGTTTGCTTTATAAATTTGAATTCACCGCAAATGCTGAGGGTTATGTTGTAAAATACGTGTTGCATTTGGAAGCAATGCTGTAATATACATTGTGCTACAAAAAATTTCTTTCTGATAAAGGATCGCTGGAAGATATACCACATTCTGGTAGATCTGTCATTAATGGTGAGGATTTAAAAATGATTCCACCACCTCAACTTTACAGTCATTTTCAAAGATATCCCATTTGACTGATGAAATAATCAGTTTGCATCTGCATTATGTTGAGAAAGCATGGAAGCTCAGTTAAGTAGGTATCATGATTTTTGTAGTGAGCAATAAGCTTCAACAGCTTACCACCTACTCTTCATTTACCTCCTGATATAAAAAGGAACTGTTTTGGGATTTCTTGTTGTGTGCAATGGAAAATGGATTCCATGCTCTAGCAACAAGCGGACATATCATGGTTGTCGCCGAAATATCCAGTTCCCCATTCTAGAAATGCTCAATTCCACCCTAAAAAAACTTACGCTTTGTGAATGATGAATTTCAGTTAGTATTGTACACCACAAGTTCCTTCTCAAAGATAAAACGATTGTGGATGAGATTTGTACTAGTTCACTTTAACATGTGCAGGATGCATTCATTCACAAATAGTTGGCACCGGTGAACCAAAAAAAAAAGAAGTGACGTGCTTGCAGGATAATGCCAGACCGTATTCACTGAAAATTACCTACAATGACTTTATACCTTAGATTGTGGGAACTGTGGTATGACTGGCAAAACTATGTTTAAAAAAATTGTATAGCTTTTTAATTTTCATACAATAACACAACAGAACTTTTTTAGTTACCTGGTAATAATTGTGTAGATGGAATCACAATATACAATCGATTCTGATTGTTTTTAGGAAAAATCCTGATTTGTATCTACACATTACACATAATTTTTTTACTATCGATTTATCCCAATAGAAGATGATACCCTTAGGAAATATTTTAAAAATTATAACAAGTTAGAGAATTTCGGGAATTTTTCTTT
The DNA here is from genome assembly GCA_006491805.2 of Dysdera silvatica. NCBI lineage: Eukaryota > Metazoa > Arthropoda > Arachnida > Araneae > Dysderidae > Dysdera > Dysdera silvatica. The sequence goes on along the minus strand of QLNU02015359.1, from coordinate 79,888,416 downwards.
CGTTCTATACTATTTTTTATTTATTTTATTTACACCTTCTTTGATTTAATTTTAGACTATTAATGTTTTCTGGTATAGGGCAGAGCAACGGAAGTAAAATACCAATATCTTGCCAATATTGCATAAATATTACAGCTGTTGGCATGGGTTTGATATGCTACTCTGCTTACAGGATGTCATGACAAGGGACATACATCGAAAGTTTGAATATTTTGCTAAAATTCACACTAATACTGTAACCCAGCAGTTCAACTGTGGTCCCGCAGATCCCTGGGGGTCCAAGGGAGCCTCCCAGTGTTCCACAAAAGTTCGGAAAAGTACTAAGACAAGAGCATTTACTCTTTAATGCTAAGAATAAATTATGAGGGAACGAAAAATTCCTTCCTTAAATGGTGAAAATTAGTGATGAAACACTAGAAATAAATATGTATGATGCAAATTCTGGGTTTTAAACTTTGAGTTAATTCTTGGGGGTCTGCGAGGGTGAGTGAACTCTGAAGGGGGTCCACGGAAAAGTTTTGCCAGAAAACGGTTTTCACGGTTTGCCAGAAAAGTTAAAGAACCGCTGCTGTCACCAATTTGTTTGGATTTGTACGATTTTATATTTTTACCATACTAGGATTTTACGTTTATTTCTATACTCATGCACTTCGTGTTTTTTGTTCAAATGCAATGAATATTTGGAACCACTCTTTTAATAAGTTTTAAGCCCAATACAAAGAAATTACTAAAATCTTGTATATAAACTAACACACACCTGGTCAAATAAAATGGACAAAGAATTATGTACTGAGCTGTTTTAGCACTGACCAAGTAAGTGAAAGTGTTTAAATCCAAAAATTGTGGAATTTAATTTGCATAAGAAACTAAGTCATTTGTGATTAATTATAGCAAACTAAACTAATTGACTATTACAATTAAAAATTTGATAATGTAATGGCTACAATTAGCATAACTAGTCAGAATAAAATGAGTCATTATATTTTATGAGAAATATTATAACGTTATTTTATAATTACATTGAAAAGCTGCCACCCTATTTATTGGTGGATGTATGAATTTTAAAGTTGCAATTTATATTTTTTGATTCTGTTATTAAATGTTGTACATGCTTATTTATATTTATACCGGTAGACAATTGTACTGATGTGGATGAAACAAATTCTCTCATAAATGTTTACATTCGATTCCTTATTAAATAATTGAATTTATATTCCATGGCCATATCAAAGGATATACTTAATGTCGTTTTAACAGATGGGGTCCAAATTGGCAAAGGGTTGATTATATATTATATTTCTTACACAACGAACTTTCATTATAATTACATTTACTTCATTCGGCAGAAAAATGTGATGTACATTTCCCACCTATTCAGTTTTATAGGCTGTGCCCTCTACCCCCACCTTTATGGGAATACAGAACCAGTACATGTGATTAAACTTTTAGTAAAAAAACAGTTAATGATTAAGAATCACTTGATGATGATGATTGAAAAACAGTTGATAATGAATAAAAAAACATTTTGTGCGAATTTATGAAATAAATGGTATTTTTTAAAGTTACTGAATTTGAAATGAAAAAAATACAAAACTCTTAAAAATTCGTAATGTTTTGATAGTACATACATCTATAGTTCCTGACTTTACATGTTAACGTTTTCCTAATGCACTCAGAAAGCGGGAATTCGTTAGGCAAAAACTGTGTTTTTCGCTCCCAGTACATATTGGTGTTTATTTATTTTTTCAGTAATAGCCATTTGTATTATTTACAGCATATGTAATGTTGTGTATTTAAAATACTTTATTTATAAGCCATGGATTTATTTATAATAAAGCTATAAAAACTGCAATGTACTGAAGATGAGACGCTTATTTTACTTTTTTATATGAAGTCGCTTATGTTTAATAATGTTACATTATGAATTGTTAAATTTTGTAAAAGTATTATTTAGTTGCAATAAAGGAAATTGAAAACACTCTTGCGTTTCTATATTTACACAATAAACATTCTGAACTGCTGTTCATCATTAATACCAGTGCCGGATTTACATATAGGCTTTGGACTCTGCAGAAGATGTGAAGGGGCCTGACGTTATAAGTTTAAGCTTTAATTTAATTTTTTTTTTATTTCTAAATGTCTGAGAAATTTTCATTTTCGATAAACCTGAAAATTGAAGATGATGAACTTCGAAGAAAAACAGAGACTCAGGATTTATTAATTGAATATTGTGAGGCTAAATTCATTGGAGCCCTACTCTCATGGTCCCCTACTCATGACCAGAGGTGTAGCCAGGGGGAGGTTTTGAGGTTTGTAATCCCCCTTTCCATCGCAATGAAATTTTGTATATTTAACATAGGAATATATGAGTTGTAGCTCTGTAACCCCTCCCATTAAGTCTATAACCCCCTTATGAACTTTCTGCCTATACCACCATTCGTGACATCCTACTCTCATGGCCTAGGGCCTGTAAAAACCTTAATCCGGCAATGGTTAATGCACTAGTACTTCAATTTAACGGGGGTTTTTTTGTGAGCTTTACGATGCAAGGGTCACATGGCGCCAAGACCTACAATTTTTCGAGAAATCCGAACCTTGCAGTGCCTAGGGAACAAACCCCCGGACTATAATGCAGTTTGAAGTGACAAACTGAAATGATTCACATCTCATATTTAGCTGTTTTCTTTTATATTAGCCAATAATTTGAGTCTTATGGTTTTCACCAATTCCTTCCTATACTGTGAAAATCGTTTATAGCCACCTGCAAGGGACCATGCAAGTTTGGTTGCTATTTCTGATAGTCCTTATAATCGATTTTTTTTCTTTTTAAAATAATAGCATGGTAATAACATTTTTACACTAAATTATTTTACACATAGTTATATTTTTTTATGTAAAATGTACGAAAGAAGATCTTTTTAAACAGAAAGAACGTGTTTGTAATATTGTATGGAAGACGGACACCCGCTTACTTCTAATAGATTTTAAAGTCACTATACCTGATCATTGAATCTTTTGTATGTAAAAATTATCATTAAAAAATACGTTGAGTTATATATATATATATATGTAGGTTTGAAAACAATTAAAAAATATTTTACAATATGTACTCAGAACAAATTATACAATAGTAATAACATTGTTTTTGAATAGTTTTATCATTAATGATACCTATATCACACCAACGTAATAAATTTGTAGTACCAGGTATTTAAATCCCATACCAATACCATTAACCACTGCCCAATATGTACCCATTTTAAATGATGCAAATGGAGTTGTTATAAAACACAGCATTTATAACACTCCATTTAATATATAAATGAAGAATCAATAAATTTAGACAGATCATAGTTGGTCTGAATAAGAAAGAAGAATTGGATCTGCAATGTACAAATCTTGATAGGCGTTATGAGCCAATAATCATGGGTTAAACGATATTTTAAGGATCCAACATTCCCCATTCAATGCAGACATTATACAGGAAAACCTGTTCGTTTATAACCATCCATGCGGCAGAGATTTAAACACATTTTTTGTTTGAAAGAGACAAAAAATAGAAAGAAATAGAAAGTCCTGTATACATCTCACATCAAAGTAACACTGTTGAATAACTTACAAGTAGTAATTCAACAAACTCAGTTCAAGTAATACCACAAATGTAAAAAAAATATAGATGAATTTATTCAGTGTCAGAAATTTTTTCTATATTGTGTGTTATTAGAATTATTTACAGAGTATGATATAAAATCAATTGACAAAATTTCGTTTGTAAAACTACAAAACTTCTATCTTAAATATAAGGTGGTGTATAATGGCACTGGTTATTATAAACAGGTAAGAGGGCTTTCTCAAGGGGGAGTGTATTCTTCTGTAGCTGCAGATTTATACTTACATAAATATGAAAGTTTGTCTTCACCAAGAACGGATTTATTTTTTGGCAGATATATAGATGATATAATCTGTATAGGCTATGGTATGGAGCATCAATTGGACCTTGATTTTTATCCCTCAGGATTAACACTGAAAGATACCTCTGTATCTAGAATTCGAGTTCACATTTTAGATTTACTTATTACTATCAATGAAAATAATAGATTTGTCTTTCAAATATGCGATAAAAGAAAACAATTTTTATTTGCTTTTGTTCAGTACTTGCAATATGACACATGTCTCAGAAAACATGTTATAAAAAATTTGATTTTAGGTGAACTCTCCAGACAGAAAGTGCTTTCAAATAGAGTTGAAGCCATTTCTGAAGGCTTAAGATCTTTTAAAAAATGTTTGGTTTTAAATGGTTTTCCAATGAACTATATAAATAGAACATTTGCAAATTTCATCCCTAGAAAGAAATCTTAAATGTTTCTTATAAAGAATAATCATTGCAATTAAATACATCTAATCGCAGTTCTCAAATATAGATGGAAGCACCTGTTCATTACTCCTTTTGGATATCTGGTATTGCTTAATTTATAAGATGTGGAAACACTTTCAAAACTGCCTTCAACTGATCATGTGCTATCTTTTTAGTTACGAGTTTGAATTTAATTTCTACATTACTGCTATTACAAGGTAATTTAACCACTTCCTATTTTATTATTAATAAAATATGTTTGCAAAAACTCGGCTAAAAATGTTTAAAAATAACAGATTTCTGACACTGAATAAATTCATCTATAGTTTTTTGCATTTGTGGTATTACTTGGACTGAGTTTGTTGAATTACTACTTGTAAGTTGTTTAACAGTGTTACTTTACTGTGAGATGTATATACGACTTTCTATTTATTTTCTGTCTCTTTCAAACACAAAAAATTGTTTAAATCTCTGCCACATGGGTGGTTATAGACAAACAGGTCTTCCTGTATAATGTCTGCATTGAATGGGGAATGTTGGATCCTTAAAACATTGTTTAACCCATGATTATTGGCTCATAACGCCAATTAGTGTTTGCACATTGTACAAATAAAATAATTTTGGCCTATCATGGTACCTAAAATCTATTATTTCTCTCCCTGCAATATGTTTAATTTCCATCAACGATTGGCGCCAATGAAGTCTTAAGTTTAAACAAATTCCTTGTCGAAATCAAACATTGACGCTAGATCTAGACAACACATGGATATGTGCAAAAATCAGGTCAGTGCCGTGTTCGGGAATGCCAGAGTGGGCGGCTAATTTCAACCCTGGCGTCCGCAAATTAACATGGACCAAATGAAAGTTAGCATTTTTTTCTTGGCAATGTTCTTTTCTGGCAGTCCTTGGACCGGCTAATCCTCAAAATGGCGTCGACATAAATTGAGCTGTTCAGACCTGAGAAGATCAGAGAGACAGTGCTAATATGTAAGTGAATAAGACGTCATTAAGACAAAGGGAATGACTACCCCAACCTACGCAGATCAGGGGTGTTGGCCACCAGCTATGTAAAATGTAAGCTCCCTTTTCTTTATTTCCTTTTAATTTTAATTAACAGTGCCTCCTCCACTTTTATTTCTTAGGAATAATACAAATTTAATAAGTAAAAATGGAATTAATGGACTGGTGTTTACCAGTATAACGTTGAATTGGTCTGTGGGAGACCTCGTTTAGGATTAGAGTTATATTTACTACTGTAACCTAGACAATTACTACAGATGAATTAGTTAATACATTGTACTGTGACATGTGTTAGAAATGAAAGAAGTCTTATGATTTAATTATGTTTTTCAATAGGGCAACAGAAAAAATTTTTACAATATCTCGTTAGTAATACTTTGAGGTTATTTTGCGTTTGATTTAAATGATCAATTGAAGCAATTGACAAGTTAAATAATAATCCAGTCTCTTGTTATCATTTCGTTTACTATGGGTTATTTGCAAATTCTAATTTTTTAGGTAAAAATCAAGCAATATTTAATAACTTTTATTAACGGCCCATTTACTTCTGGGTAAATAAACTTAATGTTAAATGTAAGGGTAATGGGGTTGTAATATTCTCAAATTGTAAAAAAATAATCAATAAAAACAGTAATCTTAAATTTACAAACTTAATTATAAATACTTTTACTTTATTTTAATTCTTTCATTTTAAAATTCTAAATCTTAAATTCTAAAAAAAAAATAATAAAAACTTACAACGTTTCATCATAACACTGCTTTGTTTACTTCTATTACACCTACATCTTCCCCCTGCCCCCCCCCAAAAAAAAAACCTGGCTCCCTTTTTTTTTATTAAGGTCTTGCAGTCAACTCGTGTAGGGACGGATTTAAAGGTCATTCGGGGGGCGATTAATGACTTGATTTTTGAAAATGATACCTCATTGGACCTTTAACGTATATTTTAAATGACAAACTTTCAAGGTGTGTGTATGTGTGTGGGGGGGGTGCGATTAATGACAATTTTGAAAATGATACGTCATTGGGCCTTTAACTTGTATATTTTCAATGTCATACTTTCATTCAAGTAGAGGGTTGGGCTCCGCCCCTGAACATGTGAGAATTTTCGGAAGTGGTCCGCGGGTAAAGTTGAAGTGGAAAAGTGGTCCGCGGCTTAAATTGAGTTGGGAACCACTGATCCAAAAGAAAAATGTAAACATAGACAAAAATAAAACAGAATGAGACATAAATAAATGAACAAAGATGTATAATGGAAGAGGAGTAAATGATAGGTTTCCAATACCAAGGATTTTGTTCTATATATATATATATATATATACAGTAAAACCTCTCTACAACAATATTATACGGACCGAGAAAAATTATCTTTGTAGAGGGAGTTATTGTTATAGGGAGGGTTCATTATACAGTAAAACCTCTCTACAACACTATTATACGGACCGAGAAAAATTATCGTTGTAGAGGGATTTATCATTATATCGGACATCGTTGTAGGGAGGTTTTACTGTATAATAAACCCTCCCTATAATGATGATTTTTATCGGTCCGTATAATATTGTTGTAGAAAGGTTTTACTGCATATACAAAATAACTGACTTACAACACTTTTTGAAGGGAACAATAGGTACACGCCTGGAAGAGGAGAAATTCATTCTGTTAAGTCACGTTATTTTTGGGTCTTGATATCTCTGGTTCTTTTATCCACTAGAATGCTGAAATTTTGTATATTGACCTATTGGATTATGGGGCACATTTCACTTATTGGAAATTTTTGTGTACAGGGACCGTACAAAAACTTAAATTTTGTATTTCTTCGAAAAATAATTCTCTACCATTTTAATTGATTTCATAAAATGCTGCACCTTTTTTACGGCACTTTCCAATTTAATACATATGTCTAGAATCAATATTTACGGAATTAGAACTACGGTCAATGTTTTTGGGACACCCTGTATATATACCGTATTTCCCCAGTCGTTATAAGCATAGATGTAAGCAAAAGTTCATAAAGAGAGTTATAGGCTCAATGTGGGGGAGGTTACAGAGCTACAACTCATATACACCTATGTTAAACATACAAAAGTTCATTGAGGGTTGAAACCCCCATCAACAACCCCTGAGTACACCAGTGGTTATAAGAAAGGTGCTTAACTGTTTGAGTTTAACAGCATAAGGACCGCTAGGGTCATACTGAACCGAGACCTACAGTTTCCCGAAGGATCCGAATCTATAAGGCCTAGGGAACCAACCCACGTACTACGGTGAGCAGTTATTCGGTAAGCGTTCTTTTTGTCGCACCATTGAGAAAGCTGCTTCGTCTCGTGGCCTTGTTTTTTTGTTTGTTTTTTTAAAAAAGCAATCTAAACACTGCACCATTCTTCGTAAACTTGTCCGTAGTGAAAGCCTTATACAGAGTGTCCCAAAAACCTTGATCGTAGCTCTAATTTCTTAAATATTGATCCTAGACATATGTGTTAAATTGCAAAGTGGCATAAGAAAAGGGGTTGAATTTTATGAAATCGATTAAAATTGCAGAGAATTATTTTTCGAAGAAATACAAACTTTAAATTTTTATACAGTCCCTGTACACAAAATTGTCCAATGAGTAAAATGTTCCCCATACTCCAATAGGTCAATATACAAAATTTCAGCATTCTAGTGGGAAAAGAACCAGAGATATGAAGACCCAAAATAACGTGGCTTAGCAGAATGAATTTTCCCTCTTCACGGCATGTACCTATTGCTCCCTTCAAAAAGTGTTGCTAGTCAGTTATTTTGGACTTTGATATCTCTGGTTATTTTCCCACTAGAATGCTGAAATTTTGTATATTGAACTATTTCAATGTGGGGAACATTTTACCCAGTGGACGTTTTTGTGTACGAGGAATGTATAAAAATTTAAATTTTGTATTTTTTCGAAAAATAATCCTCTGCAATTTTAATCAATTTCATAAAATTCTGCACCTTTTTTTTACGCCACTTTCCAATTTAGTACATATGTCTAAGATCAATACTTAAGGAATTAGAGCTGAAGTCAAGGTTTTTGGCACATCGTGTAACGCTCGCAGAGGAGAGAATGATCCGTGCCCGTATCCAGAGGGGGTGGTCTAGGACCGGTCCCCTCCAAAAACTAAATTTTTAATGGGACTTGGCTACGGCTTTGCATGCTATGATTGTATCAATACATGCTGTGTAAATCTTTTTGTCTCCTCCCCGAAATTAAATCCTGTATACGGCCTTGAAATGATCGAAGCCTGTAGCTTAATGGGTGAATCACTTGACCGGCCATCAAAATGGTGTGGGTCGGCTCTCACCAGGCACCGAAAAATCATTCTTTTCTTTGAAAGTTTTTAATCATCCACTATATACATGTTGCGAGAAATAAGTATTCTGGCGAACCTTCGACTAATTAATAAAGTGATTTTACTTCCCAAATTTTATAAGCCCAATCTGGGACTTAACGAGGGAAGGGACCTACAATTTTACGAGGAATTCTAACTTCGACTGACTTAATTTGTCTTAAGACTCGAATCCATTATCTACATTTTTAGATTTTTTGATCCGACATTATTGATGGACCAAGTAAAAAAAGTCTGCATTTCAAGCTAGGGATGCGACCGAATACCGAATATTCTTCAACCAAATACCAATTTCTCTTTAAAATTCACTATGAATATAAACAAAATGTCTTTGTCATGTTTTAAATTGAGACTAAAATTAATATATATATATATCATCATCATCATATTCAACCATTATCTATCCACTGCTGGATGAAGGTCTCTCCAAATGCTTTCCACACAAGTCTATCCTGGGCCATTCGCTTCCACGTCACCCCAACCTCTTTTCTTATTTCATCCACCCATCTAGTTTGAGGACGTTTTCTAGGTCTTCGGTGGTCTCTTGGAATCCAGTTCAGAATTTCTGTTGTCCATCGTTGATCAGTTCTTCTTGCAATATGCCCAGCCCATCGCCATTTCAGCCCTTTTACTTTAACAATGATGTCCTCTACTCTAGTTTGCTCTCTCACCCAAGTGTTTCTTTTTCGATCTCTCCTAGTTATTCCAAGCATGCACCTCTCCATGCTCCTTTGCGTTGTCTGTAACTTTCGTATTGCTCCAACTGTTAGACTCCATGTCTCTGATCCATAAGAGAGGACTGGCAATACACACTGGTTGAAGACCTTTCTTTTTAGACACAAAGGCAATTTCCCCTTCAGGATAAAACTGTTTCTTCCAAATGCACTCCAGCCAAGTTTAATACGTCTGTTGAGTTCTTTCATAATGTTGCCATCCATTGAAATCAGCTGGCCAAGGTAAATATATGAATCAGCAATTTCTAGCTCAATGTTGTCAACTTGTATTTTTGTTTCCTCTACGAAATTATTGAACATGATCTTAGTTTTTTGTAGGTTCATCTTGAGTCCAACTTCTTTACTTCTAGTTGAGAGCTCCTGTACCATGTCTTGGAGTTCTAATGGGTTCGTTGAAAAAATAACAATGTCATCAGCAAACCGCAAATGATTTAAATATTCACCATTTATTTTTATTCCCTTGTTATTCCAATTTATCTGCTGAAAAATCATCTGTAAAGCTGAAGTAAAAAGTTTTGGAGAAATGGTATCTCCCTGCCTCACCCCTTTGCCAAGTTTGATAGTTTTGGTATCTTTATGTAACCGAAATTTTGCACTTGCATTTTTATACACACGTTTCACCATGTCAATGTACACATCCTCAATGTCTGTTGATCTTAAAGAGTTGATGACTGCTGATGTTTTAATAGAGTCAAAGGCCTTCTCATAGTCAATAAATGCCACACACAATGGAAGTTCATATTCATGTGTTCTTTCAATTAATTCTCTTAATACTTGAATATGGTCCACTGTACTGAATCCACTTCGAAATCCAGCTTGTTCTCTTGGTTGAGCTGCATCTAATTTTTTCTGCAGGCGATGTGTTAGCACTTTTGTGAAGATTTTATAAATAGCAGGTAACAAGCTAATTGGTCGGTAATTTTTCAAATCCTCTTTATCACCTTTTTTATGCAAAAGAATTACTGTTGCAGAATCCCATTGGTTTGGTATGTTACCGCTGTTAAGACATTTGGTAAAGAATTTTGCAAGTATGTCTTCTACATATTCTCCAGCTTCTTTTAGGATATCTAATGTAATACCATCATCACCAGGGGCTCTTCCTTTCTTCATACTTTTTATTGCAAATGAAACTTCTTCTTTTAAGATTTTAGGAGCTGTTCCTTCGACTATTTCAATGTCTTCGTTTAATCCACTGTTACTTTCGTATAGATTTTTGTAGAATTCTTCAACTCTTCTAAGTATTTCTTCCCTATTTCTTGTTACGGTGCCATCCTCTCCTTTTAATGCAATGATGTGTTTCTTCCCAACAGATAAACTTCCTTTAACAACCCTAAGGCTCTTGTTATTTTCAATGGCTTTCCTTACTAGCTCACAGTTGAATTTTCTTATGTCTTCTTTCATGCTTTTGCGCAGAGTTTTACAAAGTTCTATGTACTCAATCCTGGAACTGGTATTTTGATTGTCCACCTTCATATCTCTTCGCCTTTTCATGAGCTGTTTCGTCTTCTCAGATAATTTGCTATTGTGCTTTTTACAGGTTACACCACCAATTTCCCCAGCAGTTTCAACTATTGTCTTAACAATGTTTTCATTTGCTTCTGAGATATCACTTTCATCAATAAGTCCTTCCAGTGCAGAAAAGCGATTTTTTAATTCCAACTTGAATGCCTCGGTATTTACTTTCAGTTTCATTAGATCCACCCTCTTACTTACTTGTTTCCTAATGAGCTTCTGTCGTTCTAATTTAGTATTTAAGTGCACTTTACATCTCACCATTCGATGATCACTTCCAGTATTAAATCTGTTCAGTACACTGCAATCTTCAATAATTGATTTCTTGTTTGCCAGGATATAGTCAATTTCACTAGTTCCCCCATTTGGGTGTTTCCATGTCCATTTTCTTTGCGGTTTCTTCTTAAAAAATGAATTCATGATGCTAAGGTTTTCAGCTTCTGCAAATTCGATGAGTTGATCGCCACGTTCATTCCTTTCCCCATATCCGTATTTACCGATGATGAGCTTGATATGTTGTTTCCCTTTGGTGTGTAACTCTTTGATTTCTTCATAAAATTCTTCAACCTCTTCGTCGGTATGGCTTGATGTTGGTGCATATACCTGTACTATTTGAAGTTGGTATCGCTGGGTTAGTTGAACAACAAGCCTCGCTGCTCGATCTGATGTACTTTCAACTTCCAGAAGACAGTCTTTAATTCTTTTGTTGATTAAGAAGCCAACACCACTTGTTCTTCCAGTTTCCGTTCCTCTATAATAAAATATTATATATATATATAAGGTTTTCCTCGCCCATTCTTGGCGGAAACAGGCTTTGGGACGGGCAGAGCGCCATGTTCCCAAGCCTCTTTTTACATCACTTCTTAATGTGCCATGTCTAGAAACTTCCTGACAATGTGACACGTGTTTAGGATTGTGGCTTTTTGTATTTCAATGTAGGTGTTTGGGTCAATGTTGAGTATCTCCAAATTCGTCGCAAGCGTTTTTGGTACTATCCCTGTTGCTGAGATGACTAACGGGATGATGAGGATCTTTTCCATACCCCATATATCTCGTACTTCATGTCTGAGATCTTGGTACTTGGTGATTTTCGTTGTGTAGGTTGTCTGTATGTTATTGGTGTTGGGTACTGCTATGTCGATTAAGTACGTGGTCTTATTCGATTTATCGACGAGGGTTATGTCAGGACGGTTATGTGGGACTGTCTTGTCTGTTATGATTGCTCTATCCCAGTAAAGCTTGTGTGTTTCGTTCTCATGCACGGTCTCTGGCTCATATTTGTAGTACGGGCATTTTTCTGTCAGAAAGCCAGCATTCGCTGCCAATTTCTGGTGGACTATTTTCGCTACTTGATCGTGTCTATGTTTGTAGTCTGACTGCGCAAGGATCTTGCATCCTGCCATCACGTGTTGGATTGTCTCCGATGCCGCATGACAGTGTCTGCATTTGTCGCTTTCTATGTCTTTTCTCTGGATGAATTTCTGATTGTTCCTTGTTGCGATCACTTGGTCTTGGATGGCTAGCATGAATCCTTCTGTCTCTGGCTGGAGAGTGCCTTTGGCCAGCCAAGAATTTGATGCCTTTTTGTCAACGTGTGGTTGTTGCAGGTCATTGTAGTGCCTGCCATGTAATGGTTTTCCGGCCCAAGTTCTCAGTTTCTGTTCGTTGGCTGTTTCGAGGACACGCTCTTCGGTACTACACAGGTTTAGTGGCGTGTAATTTGCATCTGCTTGTATTATGGCTTGGATGAGTGGCGATCGGGGACTCTTCAACTGGAAGTATTGCCTCATGCTCTGGATCTGCTTGTCATGTAAGTCTTTGAGGTCCGCTTGTCCGCGTCCTCCTTCTTCCCGGGGTAGTGTTTGCCGTTCAATTGCCGTTGCAGGGTGTAGTTGTCCGGCTCTTCTCTGGATGGTTCTCATTTTCCGCTGGAGTTGTTCTAGTTCAGTGTTGGACCATTTGATGATCCCGAAGGAGTAGGTGAGCACTGGTACCGCATATGCGTTAATTGCTTGCGTGGTGTTCTTCCCGCTCAGTTTCGTCTTCACAATGCTTCTAAGTCTTTCTTGGAATGCTTGCGTGAGCTGGACTTTGACTTTCTTGTGCTCCTGCTGCCGTTTTTGCATTATCCCTAGGTATTTGTAGGTTTCGCCCTCGTCCAAGGTCTTCAGTAGTCTCCCGTCTTCGAGTTCGATGCCTGGTAAATCTTCTTTGCTATTCTTCTGTATTTTGCACTTATCGAGGCCGAATTCCATTCCTATGTCCTTGGAGAATGTCTCTGTTATACTGATGAGTTGTCGGAGTTGGGTGATGGTTGGCGCGTATATATATATATATCCGAGGCCGATATATAAGGCCGAATATTTGGCAATATAAAATTAAAAATTTTTTTTATTTTATTCTCAATTTAAAATATGACGAATGAATTTTGTTTATATTCATAGTGAATTTTAAAGAAAAATCGATATTTGGTTGCAGAATATTTAGTATTCGGCCGCATTCCCATTTCAGGCCCAGTAGGGATAGTCTTCATCTAAAGTAGCGTCCTTAGAATCGTGGTAATAGAAAGTACCTTGCCCACCTCCACATGTAGAATCTTATCTATTTAGCTACGAACATTGGTTAAACGTTGCTGCACTAGAACGTTTTTAACCGTAAACATTCCCAAGAAACAGGATTTTCCCATCCATGTGATTTTGTCCCTAGGATAGGAAGTTCCATTTTTTCATGAAAAGATCCACTCTAAACTGCCCTCCATAGTGCTACCTATATTCCGTAGCGATGTAGATGATAATAAAATGGGAAAATATTTGTGCGTGTGAGAGCATTTCGTAGCAAACCAGATGAGAATGGAACGGGGGAAACACAAAAGGAGACTTTTTACTGGAAAGGGGGATATTTTTCTTTGCTATTATATTTGTACAAAGACTCGAGTAGGTACGGTTAAGAGTGGTAAATACACTCACGGTACAATTAAATGTTTGTAATGGAACCGTTTTCTCAGAGAATTCGTGGGAGGACGAGAGATTACAAATCTTATATATATCTGATTAGCAAAAAGCATTCGCACACTGTATTTAAAAATGATAAAAACAGAGAGATAAATGAGCCACCACGGGTAAACAAACCCACTTAACAAGCATTGTAAAGAGAGATTCGGTGTGCAAAAACGTTTTCATATAACAGCAAGGCTGTGAGGATTACCGCCCCCATACGAAGAATATCATTAGCCGTAAGATGAAATTTGTTATGGCGGAAACTTTTGAAAAGAATAATAGCGTTTGGGAAAAGTTAGCCAAATCCTTCAAACAATTCAGCACCCATCAAGCAATAGCGGATCCAAAGAGGAAATTTGTAAGGTACAGTAAGATTCATTTATAACGAGCCCACATTTATAGAGTTTCCGTGTATAGAGAGGAAAATATGGATTTTGTTTGGTATAATAATTAAACGCAATTTAACCACTTTAAGCGAACAAGTAATTTTTATGCATGATAAGTTTCGACGCCCACATTCGAGCTTAAACTTGAGTTTTCAAGGCAGAGGAGAAAAGCGACATCGTTCATGACATGGAGTCGAACTAGGGTCCATCGGTTGAGCCCGGACTGCCTTAACCGCTAGGCCATCAAGGACAGGAACGACGTTTTCTCTCTCCTGTCCCTTTTTCTCCTATATCTAAAAGCTCTAGCTTGAGCCCAAACCTGGGTATCGAAAATTATTATATATAATACATTTCCCACGAAAAATCTCAAAACCTCGCACCTGTGGCTGCTTATGTTGACCATTATTTGGCAATTGTGTTATCCCTGAGAAGGGTAATAATATCTTACAAGTAATTTTTTAACCCCAGATTTAAAGAGCATTTTTTTTTTAATTACCCACTGTCTGACGTTACGCTACGCCAGTGCTATACAGTAAACAATTATCGGGATTAATTTGGGACAGCACCAGTAAATCGATATTTCCGAATAATCGATAATACATAGATTCAGAGACCCGGTAATCGAAAAACACAACCTAGTTCTAATTGGAGGAGTATTACATATTAATACACTACCGGAAAATGAAAAAGAAAAAAAGAAGTAATTGTCGGAGGATCATGAAATTTACATATGTTAATGAGGAAAGTATACTTAGGCACATTGACGTACACAGAAGTTCATAAGAGGGCGGTTATAGGTTCAATAAGGAGGTTACAGAGCTACAACTCCATATATTCATATGTTAAATATACAAACTTCCATCGCAATGGGAGGATTACAACTCCATCAACATCCCCCTGCGTACGCCAGTGTTCAAGCATGATCTTAATTTCGGAACCAACGGGTGAACACTTAAGTGAAAGTACGGCTTAATATGCCAATTATAGTCAGTGGTATTTCACATAGGCGTAACTACGACATTTTTCGTGGGGCATGGCCCCCATAAAATGCTTATCAGTGTTTTCATCGACATTTCCAAAAATGTATTGATAATTCTTATTCCAACAAAATGTATAGCTATTCGTCTATGCCACTATATCGAAATATCGACACATCTGCTATTTCTGAATATCCCTAATTTTTAAGTACTTTTTATTGAACTATACGAGGGAACACATAACTTTTCTCTTTTCGAAGTAGAGTTATGATTTATTCATTAACATACTAGCGTATGGCAGAAATCAATATTTATCTCAATTGATTAAATGTTCAGAAAGAAAAGAACGGTCATAGACACCGTAGGTACAACTGTGGCATTTTTTTGCGTTCTAGGGGGGGGGGAAGCTGCTCCCTAAATCAAGCAAATAAAAATACTGAACTAAAAGTGGAATTAAAATATGAATTTTGGTAAAATAGTGTCTTGCCCCCTAATACAAATCCTGGCTACGCCCATATTCAGTAGTCTAGTAGTTCATAGTTTTTTTTTTATTGAACAAATAATAATACATACAATAAATGAATGATATAAGTACGTAATTCATGAAAAAAAATAACATAAAATAGCTTTAATTTTCGATTTTTTCTGCAAAGACACCAAGCACTTGTTTTGCTGTTACATTCTGCTTGATCATTTGACTCGATATTCATTATTCGGGCCAAATTTGAAAACCTATCCTGGGTCATTGTAGTCCTTAACGAAATCTTTATGCGTTGCATGGTCGGAAAACTCCTTTCACCGCCAGCTGAGCTCATGGGCAGCGCTATTGCAACCTGTGGAGCTTGTATAAGTTGGGAATGAAGGGTTCTTTGATTTCTGCTTTAAGGCTCTTTAAACTATACTCCATGTTTTTGTCCTTCAAAACATTTTGACCATGACTAAGGTTTCTCCCTCTACAACGGTAGTCTTGATTTTCAAAACATTTTTGTAATTTTTTACAAAAGCCTCTCCATGTTTTAAATCCAATTGCAGAAAGGAATCGACTGCTTTAGCCAAAGGAAAATTTTCGAATATCTTTTTAAAATTACCAATAATGTTATCCATCACTTGATAATAAACGTTTATTGCCCAATAATCGGAAGATTTTTTATCTGACGACAACTCCATCAAATAACCTTTACCAAGAGTTGTCTTTATAAAATAATTATTCGTGCATTCAAGTTATTTTCGTTTTTTGAAAGCTTGAAGAGGGTCAAGAGAAATTTCATGTTTCTCTGCGAAGTTCTTGATTTCGCTCCAGAGGTCATCGAATTGGTTTCTGCTCTCCTCAAAACTAGCAGTGGTACCCGTTATTATTTCACTAGCTCAACCAAGAGTTGCATCTCTGCTTTAAAAGTATTTGGTAAACACGTTCGTAATTGCCAGCACTGAATGGAACACAAACAAACTGACAACAAAATCTGGTTTCGTGATGGAAAGCAGTATGCCAAGTGCCTCCACCGAGTTCTTGTCTCGAGCCTGGCTGATTTCCTCTTCCAGAACTTCTTCGATCAGATCATAATTATCCAATATGGCTTTACAGTTTTCATAACGACAACTCCACCTAGTGCTACTTAGACTTCCCAATTCGAAACCGGCCGTAATCCTCAAAGTGTTATAAACTTGCTTGAGATGAGTATGGTTTCCTGGCTGCGAGAAATGAACATACAAGGCTTCGAGAATATTGAAAAGGCAACAGCTGATGAAACCTTCGCACAAGAATCAACAACCACCAAATTGAGCCTATGCGCTAAACAATGGATGTAGATTGTTTGCGGGGGTGTTTCTTTTATTTTTGCTTAGAGACCTTAATTCTTTCCCGACATGACACTAGCCCCATCATACGATTGTGCAATTATCGGTATACCTGTCAAATTGCTCTTATCTAAAAACTCCAATATAAGTTTTCCAAGTCCCTGAGCATCTCTAAAAGTGGACAATTTAAAAAACCAAGAAATCTTTCTTCAACTTCTAAGTCCTTTGCGTATTTTATGGTCAGTGATAATTGCTCTTCTTTGTAGCATCTGGCTTCATCTACCATTAACGAAAAGAATCCACGTGCGCGCACTTTTTTGACTATTTCCTGACGAGTAAGTTGGGATACGGTACCTATAATTTCGTTTTGGATTTTAGGACTTTAATATTTATGTCGCTCCCAATGGTTCAAAACGCTTTTGTCATATTTGGCAAAGATCTAAAACATTTCCAAATAATTTTCCTGATTTTTAGAATCTAGGTCTTCCCGATGCCCTCTCAAAGGAAAGCCTTGACATACAAAACACAATATGACATCAATCAGCGTCATCAAATAGTCTCTATTTTGCACTACCTCAGCTTCACATTGTTTTACAAGTTTTTCTTGCATATTCCCTGGTTCCGAACACTGTTATGGCAGGGGTATTCAACCTGCGGCCGTTAACTCATGAAAAAATACAAATTGTTTCACACAAAAATGACGTCTCTGCTCTCTTTGAGACTGAAATATATGTATTTTATTCTGTTGGCATTTTCATTTTTCGCAATAAACATCTTAAAATACTACAGAACCGAAGTAACACGCGGATTTTCCCTCACACTATCATGTTTTACTTTAGTTTTCTAGTGTATATGGTCATTAGCGTAAGTTTTATTGATTTGCAGTGCAACAGTGATTTAAAAAAAATTCATCTTAGGACTCATCAAATTCTATTCTAAATATGCTGATATGAACATCTTCCCCACTATCTGACTGCATGCTCTGAAAACGTTACTGTTCTTGAGCACTTATATCTACGCATAGGCTGGCGTAGAAATAGTTCATAAGTGAGGAGGGTTACAGGCTGTGGAGGGTTACAGGCTTACAATGGGGGGTTACAGAGCTACAACTCTATATGTATATACACAAAATGTCGTTGCAATCTGAATTACAACCCCTATCTACCCCAGCCCTGAGTACGCCAATGCGTCGGTAAACAGCTGTTTTCAAAAACGAAGTTGATAAAATGGAAAGTTAAAACCAGAATAACTGACGTCCACTTTGGAAACACCCTTAGGGTTTCAATATCAAAAGTAAGATCTGATATTGACAGGATTGTTAAAAAAAAAATAGGCAGGGCCAAAAATCTCGCTAAAAGATTTTGTACGCCCGCGGACCTCACTACTCTATCAGCAATATTAGGATTGAACAAAGGCCGTTCGGGGGGTTCGTCCCCATCCCCCGGATCAGCCTTTGTTGATATTTTTTCCTTAAGTCTATATTAGTTTTGTGTGCCCATCCAAAAATATTTTCTGGATTCGCCTCTGAGACTAAATATATATATGTTACGTAATGTAATATACTAAATTACATGACCATATGGGTATGTTGCTAATTTCAATTACTTTACTTTTATTTATCTAATAATCTTTATTTTACTTTTTTTAATCTAATCAATTATTCTAGTATTTTGCTTATCTATCCTTTCGTCTATGGTACGAGATTAGAAACCCTTTTCCTCCTTTCATTTATTCTACTTTTGGGTGGTCAAGGCGAAATCAGCATCCATCATCAAGTCTCGTCAACCAAGTTCACAATAACGAAGCTCCTAGAAGGCGACCATCCTAGAATGCATACCTCCAGCATCTGTGTGGTTTTTGTCTACAACAGAAATACCGACGTACTGCCTGACTATTGAAACCGATCCAAAAATATACTTCGGCGCCAGGTGTCTGGAAATGACACTGTGGCGAGAGGCAGTCTCAATTGTCCAAGTATACTCCAAGCCGTCCTAAGATGTTGCCGGTCATCTATCTCAAGGAATCTTGTAACTAGCTGACAAAAATTCTAGAATGACCACTAAAACCTTGGCGACCTGGCGCTACTGTACGTCCTGCATCTACCCTGGTGTCAAATTTGTAAGTTGTGTTATCACATGATGAGGCAGTGGGTCCATCGCATCGGCTTGGCGGGACCCGGGCGCTATTTGGCGACTGAAAAGTTTTCTTACTAGATAGCCTTGTCACCAAACGTCGAGACACTCTTATTCTAGTTCTGGACCAACTAACATATGTTTGGTTTTTTTTTCCCTCAACTTAACCATGTAGTTCTTTCTGGGAAAAAGTCCAGGGGCCTTGGGGCCCCACCTTGATTTATCGGCCACCTTACCGGGTAGTAATACAGATCCATTCTTTCTTTTCTGTTTATTTAACTTTAAATTAACTACTCCCCTGTGCCCTAGTTAATTTTGGTAGGAAATTTATTTTATTTTAATTAATTGGCTCAGATGAACAACTGTTCGTAGTCGGATTAGAAATTGGGTAGTTAAAGATTTTCTACTCTGAACGAAAATGATTATCTTTTTGTCATTCCTTGTTTATTGTCGAATGAAAAGAATTCTAGTGTGTGAATTACGGATTAATGTCTGAGTCTTGTTAGTTTTGTAAATATCAGGTTGGGAAATTGTGTCCCACCCTGGAACTAACCATTTTGGGTAATGGTTTTATGTAGAAGAAATGGTATTTTTGTAAAACCTAAAAATTGTTTTATTAAATGTGTAAAAATTATTTAATCCTTTGTTTCCCTTGTTGAGTAATTTTCCGTTGCTTATCAGTATGCATGCATATGATATGTGTTTAGTTAAGGCTAGTTACTAGTTATTAATTAAGTTTCATTAAGGCATTTACATCATTTTTGATCAGTGAGCATAGGTCCAAAAGGATGGACCCATGTTCATTGTTTTAATAGGGAGTCATATTGGCTTCCCTTTCCCGAAATCCTGGGTCTGCGGAATAGTTTTCCTTTCATGATTACTTTTAACGTAATTATTGAGGGACGGCTATTATATTTGAACTCACAACGCGTTTATTCTCAATAATGTCAATAAAATTTTACAATACAAAAATGTTAAATAATTAAAAATTTAAATATTCATTTTACCCTCCCCCATAACACGTGCACGTGTGCTTTTGGTCTGTGTACCTCGGACTCCAACCCACTGTCAGGAATGGCTGCAGTGGGGTCGCCAGTGTCTGCACTAGAAAATGCAATGGCGATCTGTCATTTTCAGCAGTGAAAACAGATTTTATTTGGGAGCCTCAGATGGCTGGATACGTGTTCACAGACTTACAGGGGAGCATCTCAACCCTTTTTGCATCCGCCATCGACACATAGGGCCTACATTTGGTCTCGTGGCATGGGGAGCGTCAGTTACCCCTCCCCTACACAACTAGTATTCATACCGGGAATTTGGTGCATCAGCAACACCATTCAACCAATTGTTGTGCAATTTATAAGGTCGGCCCATAATGGTGTTTTCCAGCACGACAATGCATGCCCACACAACGACCGTTTGACACAACATGCACTAAAAGGTGTGGGACAAATTCCGTGGCCTGCACGTTTGTGGACTTGTCTCCTATTGATCTATAAGGAGTGAATATACTACATCTCCGAGTACCGCAGCAATGCTGCATAACCTCTGCTTTTTATGTAAATCAATACTGATAGGGGATATATTAATCCTACGTTGGCCAATAGGTCCTATTTCAAAAGTCAAATATACTAAAATAGTACAAGATTTTTATCAAAATATGTCTCCAGAACCTGCGCTGCAGGAAAAGAGTAGTGGTGTTTTACCAAATATACACGGAAACTGAAGAGTTACCAGAGAATAATAGGCAAGTATTCCATTGTCTCCCATTGACTACATGTGGGATTTTATGAGACAACCACTTATCCGGCCAGCAAAGACTATCTCCAATTTGTGTATCTAGACTGAGGAGGCTTGGAACTCCAGACCTCAAAGTGACATCCAATATCTGCATAAGACTCATGCTGGGATTGCAGAGTGTCTCTGAGGATTCATCGGGGTTATATCTCGTAATTTTTTGGCAAATTGAAAATATCATCATCATCATGTAACCATGTTATATGATGATGATATTTTCAATTTACCAACAAATATAACATTTTACCGTAATTTTTTTTTGTATAATTTTCACTTATATATTTCACGATTATGCTGTATAAATTTCATTGCTATTAAACGTTTGTTTCTTGGTGTTCCGTTTTTTATTTCTCTAGTATACTAGAAGCACATGCACTGAACAGAACATGAATGTTATTTGATTATTATAAACTGTCAGGGCGATTTATCGCCCGCTAAGAATTATATTAAATTACCTTTACCAAAATAGGCTTACATTATGTAACTAATTATTAATTTGAAACTGGGGACTTATACATAAATTACACACGGTTTTTTGCTATAACAGATGGAAACTATCATGTGAGTTAGCGAAACATTATTTGTCATATGTTGACCGTTTCTTCTCATGTTCATTTATATTTCAGAAAACCATCCATTGTCCGGTTCAATTGGCAATGATGATGCAGAGCGAAGAGGCGCCTTCTCGAAGAAATATAAAACATGAACTTAACGATTAATTGATCATCGGACACCAAAGAACAGGAGGGAATAATATATGTTCAACGTTATTTATCTTCAGCTTGAATGAACAGTTTATTTATCATTTTAATGAGGATTTTAATTATTGTATGTAATTTAGTTATTTATGTAGTGCATTTAGTTAGCTATATGGCTCATATTACGGAATCTGTAAATTGGAGCTTGTCCTTTATTGCTTATCCTCCTCCTCTCTTCTTTCTAAGCAAACTGGGCAAAGGGCAAGACAGGGGACTCGAGCCAAAAACAAAAATGTGCATGACGGGGGAGCTAAAAAATTCTTTCACAATATAGCAGTTTTCCACCACCCGTTGGAAAATATAAGTTGTCCTTATCAGCAAGCGTTGATTGACGTCATCAGAAGGACAGCCTGGACGCCGGTCAATCACGTAGACTGTTTTATCCAATGACCTGTGAACCCTGAGTAGGAGGAGGAGGATTGTGCAAGGGTTTCATTGGGAAGGGTGGCCGCCGGAGGCGGCGCTGTAATCCCAGTGAATCCTGAGTAACGTGGAGAAGGAAGTTTGGTTCAGCCAATAGAAAGAAACAAAGAAAAAAAAAAATTCTCGCGAGATCGCAACTGGAGAAAAACAAGTGAAATCAAGTAAAGTAGCAGTTCAGCAGTAAAGTTCGGTGTTTTTGGAGTGTGAAGTTTGGTGCTTTGGTAAGATAGTTGATTCCTGAAGTTCGTTTAGCGAGGATTGGAGATAGGAAAAAACTCTCTCGAATTGGAGCCAAGATTTTTCCGGGCGCCTACCAGATATCCTGGCCATCCGTGGTTTGAAGAAGGAGCCGACGATATCTTCATTTGTCTTCCTGGGACGCTATTCGAAGACGACTTCGGAAAGTAGATGCCTTTATCGCCGATGGTGTTCAGCGCCGGACAATTAATGCCTCACTCCGCAAGTCCTTCCTTTACCTTCCCTTCTATTAATTCCTCGTGCCTTGCCACAGTGCATTATAAATAATTGTTTTACATGTATATATAGATAATTGTATTGTAGTGTCAGGTTTTTCTATTTTTGTACAAATCCCCTAGTTAATTATTAAATGTTTGTGTTATGTTTAAAAAAAAAGGGTTCCTGTTTTTCTTGTTCTTTTGTCCCTACTTTGGTTTACCAATCAGTAATTTTACATGCGGCACAACGTAAATTAAACGGTAAAATTAACTATATGTGTTAAAATCATTTTGGTCTAAGTTTAAATTATTATTCAATGGTCCAAGTTCTTAAAAATTAATTCATGGCTCATTAAAATTTAAACAACTTTTTAATATTAAAAGAAGCCATTTAACAAAACGCAGTTTCTTGATTTTTTTTTTAAACTCAAAAATTACTTATTTAAAACATTTCACCAAGATTTTAAAAAAATCATTTAACGCAATTTGGACGGTATGATCACTAAACGAATGTAGGTTAACGGAGTTTCGGATGAAAAGAGGCCGATAAAAGAGGCCATATAAGGAAGGTTCTACTGCATATCGTATGCACGTGAACCGCGTTTCTCCCATAAAAATTCGGAATTTTGCCTGCATACTACATTAACCTCAAACCAAAAACAGTGTTCATACGATAAAATTTGAAGTGGAAGGCAAACGATAAATTCAGCGTTAATTGCTTAATGAGCATTTATAAAAAATTAGCTTCGAAATTTGCTTTTGGAGTGTCAACTTCATTATTTGATAGAGCAATTAATGATAACCAGCACGTAATCACTATCGATGTTATTATGTAAAGAAACCCCAATTTAAATTTAATAACATATTAATGCAATTACAGTAGAACCTGTTAAAGCGACCACCGGCATAAGGTGGCCAATTTTTATGAGAGAAAATTGTTAGGGACTTAGTCATGCCTGTACTAAAGTCTGTCGCGTATAGTGACTACCTGTCTTTGGTGGCCATTGCAATCCAGTCCCAAAGGTGGCCACTTTAGGCAGGTTCTACTGTATCATATGAAATTATTACACAACCATGAAACATATATTACAAATTGCGCTTTAGTGCCTGAAGTTTAAAAAAAAAAGTCTGTGACATTTACTAATTTACGTCTGGGACTGCAATATGAAACATTACAATCAACCGTCTAATAAAATGGGCTTCATAAAAAAGCAGCGTGCTTCAGAATAAGACCAAAATTTTATTTTACTGATTTGAACACAACGTCCTTTACGCAGCAAAGTAATTGAGCTTGTTTAAGCTGTCAAACTCGGCAGAAATGGTTAAATAGCTTTTGTCAGCTGTAACTTGGAAATTTAATGGCTGCGGTACGAGGATAATGTCTCTTAGCTATCAAAAAAAAAAAATTTAAAGAGTTGTGACACTTACGATCATTAAATATTATGGTGCTGAAAAAATCTACTTATTAAGGAAGGACTTTTATGATCCCTTGACACACAAGGAAAAGAAATTCTTGACCTGCTTGTTTATCTTCATTAAATTTCAAGCAAGCAGACGATGGGAGCAAAAGTGTGAATGGCATCACTACCTCTATCCAAATGGTATCATTACCTCTTCATTGCACACGATATTCGAGAAAACCATGAAGTTTAAAACACCATAAAAACTCGCTAACCCGAATTTGTAATGAAAATACACATATAATAACTACATATACATTTACGTAGAATACACGTATAGTCGCAGGGGCGGCTCGAGGTTGTTTTTGAACACAGGCGATCTGGCACGGATTGCTTTTTGTCGTTTCTCCCCCCCTCCCCATCCTCCGGCGAAAACAGGAGATTTTCACAGATGTACAGTGAGCCATATACCCTACAAAAGTGGCCAAAAGTCTCTGAAAGAATTTCTCTAAAGATGTCTCTATAAAATTTTCTAAACTTGTTTCTTCTTAGGGAAATTCTCCACTGTCGGGTGAATTAAAAATATTTTGAACTTGACTTCAGTTTAATACCCTCATTCAAACGGACCGCCGGGCGGCCGACCGGGTGTTCTGGCCAGTAAGCCGCCCCGTATAGTCGAACTCACTTATACTGAGCCCGCATGTGACTTGTTTCCAGATTTAGCGAGGAGAAGGTGGATCTTGTTTGGTACAATAGAATAGAATTTGTTATAATATAATGGAATTGAATTGCTTTGAACGAGCAAGATTTTGGCTCCATTCATTGCACGAGGAAAAATAGTTAATCGGTTTGATGACAGTCATCTGTAAAATTTTAATAAGAATTCCCTTTCCGCTATTAACAACAGACAGAAAAACGCTTATATACACAGAACAACTTTTATGATGATAAATTGCTCGCAAAGAAAGGAATGATTTCACGGTGTCTGGTGGGAGCCGAACCCAATACCCCTTGGTATTCGGCCAAGTGGTCTTCCAACTGAGCGACAGACGACCGATCATTCTTCCCTCTGCGAGTACATATAAAGCTTTACTATAGACCATGGGCGCCTATACGAGTATTTCTAGGGAGAGGGGACTGAGAAAAATGATTACCTCCTTCTCAAAGCTGTCGAGAATTTTAGTGAATGTACAAGATACCAAAACGCTACAAAAATAATTGATACTGCTTGACAATTAGTAATGAGCTAAAAAGTACCTTATTTTAAAATGTGACTGTAAAACTTTTGAAAGTAAATGCATAGCAGGTTCGGGCAAATAAAATTTTTAAACGGCTAAGGGGGGACTCGAGCCCCTCCCTGCCCCCCATATGGGCGCTCATGCTATAGACGAATTTTGAAATGGGGAAGTACTTGGACTGCTTTTTCTATACGAAATAAAATAACACCGTCAACGCAGGCTTCATCCTGTCCGCTATTACAATTTCTCAAATGAGGCAATGAATTAATAGAAAATTTAAAGTTT
The DNA here is from genome assembly GCA_006491805.2 of Dysdera silvatica. Taxonomy (NCBI): domain Eukaryota; kingdom Metazoa; phylum Arthropoda; class Arachnida; order Araneae; family Dysderidae; genus Dysdera; species Dysdera silvatica. The sequence continues at coordinate 79,862,796 of QLNU02015359.1, read as the reverse complement.
TCTTCATCATTAATTGTGCAAAAATGGGTCTTAGAGATTAAACCAATAAGATTGTAAAGAACGATTTATATAACACGGTACCCATTTGGAGGAAAGCCATGTAACAAGCTATAGCTTTCTGCGCTCCTCCATTTCTAACCTATAATAACCCGTCAACATTTTTGAACTTCAAAAAGCGAGACGCTTTCTTATTGTGGCCATTTTTCGACTGAAGTTGCTAACACAAACCCCTTACCTGCACGTACAAAAGAAATCGTAGCATTCAATTTGCGTCCTTGCACTCAACGGCAGGAAACGGCAGAAATTGGAATAGCGAGAAACGAAAAGAAAGACTAAACGTTGGTAATAAAATGGAGTCGCTAATCAGAAATACATTACCACCATGAGGAATTTACCGAGACCACAAAATATAGTCGTTAGGAAAGGGTCGTTATTGAGAAGGTTTAATTATAGTGGAACCTGGTAAATTGACCACTTGAATAAAGTGACCATCTTTAATAAGAGAGAACTGGAAGGAACTTAGTAATGCTTATGCGAAATAGTGATCACCTGTCCATGGCGGCCATTGCAGTCTAGTCCCAGAGGTGGTCCACTTTAGGCACACGTTCTACCGTATATTATATACATTTTCTATAGAGCTTTTGCCGCAACCTCAATAAACGGTCGGTAACCGGAAAAATTCGTTGATTAGAGTGGTTGGTTGTATTTTTGTGGCGCAAGGATAAGGGTCATTCTGCGCCAGACGATAATTAATAGGTCTTTAAGGGGAGAAATTACTGTAAATATAAGCAATATCGGATGCTATTATCGGATTGTATGCTAATATCGGATTGTATTAATGATGCGCAGAACATAATTATTTAACTTGCAATAATAGTGGTCAAAAAGGTATAATATCATCAACCAAAACTGATTTTGGTTTCAGAAAACACATTTTCCATTCTTCTCTCGGGAAACGTTCCCAGCACCCCCACCCTACCCGTCCGCGACAAGTAAAAGAATAGTTGTCTACGGAGAATTTTAAGCAAAGTTTGAGAAACACTAATTTATAATTAGACAGACGAGACTTCGTGTACTGAGAATCAATGGTTCTTCATCAGATAGAAAATTTCTTTACTGCATAGCAATTCCCTTAAGCAGAAACGCACCTCTCTAAAGGTGGCTTGAAAGTAGGTATTCTAGTTAAACATCAAAAATTGTTTTTTATCCCTTCTGACAGGATTCCCATTAAACCGTAACCGGTTAGGCTATTTGTAAGACCGAAAAGGGTTCCGGTTCGGTTGTGAATTAGCGTTAGCTAATCAGTCTTTATGTATGAAAGCTCACCGACAAGACAACTAAAGTACACTCAGCCGAAACAAAACAAACATAAATAGATTAAAAAAAAAAAACTGACAGCGAAATTCTGAAATTGATCATTATATGGGCAGAAGACCAGCGTTTAATGTGCGTGATTTGGAGAATATTTGTTTCTAGAATCATTTTCAGAATGTCCTGAGAGTGGAATCGATTTTATTTTCCCATAATTCAGATTTCCCATGATGCTTTTCCTTTATAATGATGATTAAATGGAAGGCCAGTAGCGTAGCGATTCAAAAATTATAGAGGGACCTCGAATAGTTTTAAAGAAAATTATGTGATGAGTCCTTAGAGTAAATAATGTATTTTCACATCCCATGGGGGGTTGGAGCCCCTCCTGCGCTTTTCCTCGCCACTGATTAAGTCGCCATTATTATTCTAGTTTTTATTGCTGCAGAGCCAATCGTTGGCTCGTAACATTGGTTTTGACCGACCTGGTGGCTCTATGTCTACGAGCCCGGCACTTTAGTTTCCTAGTAAATTTTAGAGATGTGACTGGCTCTATATTTCATATTGTTTTCGGGCTCATCAGACGGATACAATTGAAGCCGGAAACAGACTTTTCTATACCGAAATTCTCCTAGAAATACAATTATGTGATTCGTTTTCGAGGATTGTAGAAATACACATATATATAAAAATTGGAAAAAAATATTAACTGGTGTAGTTTAGCAAATCTTTTTTAATTTAAATCGTATGTCAAGGGGTTAAAGTTACATTCGAAGTTTCGGGCTCGGGTGTGCTCAAATTGCAAGCCTGCGGGCTCGGGCCTTGAACAATAAGCCAGGAACTCACCTCTAGTAAGCTTGGATGCGTGTGAGTAGGTAGAGTTCTGAACAGGGGCGCACTGGGTCCTCTCAACGGGCGCATACTTTGGACTTTCGGAGGGCATGAGGGCGCACCGGCTCAGTCCGCCCCTGATTCTGAACGTCACATTAAGCCGTCCGTCCCATCTACAATGACAGGCTATATAATCCTGGGGTGTAGAGAAATAAAACGAAGCTAGGTCTCCAACTTAACCCTTTCACTACTAATTTTATCTTTTGGTCGGGACATGTGTGTCCGGTTAGTAGCGAAAGGGTTAAGTAACATTTTAAGACGAGGTTAGTTACGAAAAGCAGAATTTAACAAAATTGTCTTGTTTGCATGAATTTTACGGCGCAAGGACAACAAGGGCCACGCTGCGCCTGGATCCACAGTTTTCCGATGAACGCAAACCTTTTAAGGTCTAGGGAACCAACCCCAGGACCACAATGAACAGTTAAACAAAATTGAAAACTTCGAATCTTCATTCGCTACGGCCCATTAAAGGCAGCTTGCGGCCACATGGTCGTGCCAGGTTTGTGGCAAACGAGGCAGTCGCCTAGGGTTAGAAATTTGCAGTGGCGCCAATTGAGGTAGTAACGTGAGGATGTATTGTGGTTCTAGGCAAACGTTCACGTGTTAGAATTAGAAAAGGTTATATAGAGTAAACTATCCCATTAGCGCCTTTCAAGTGAAGAAAAACGCCGTTAAAAAGAAAGATGTTAATCCGGATATGTCTAAATCCATGAAAAGTATTTACTCGGATCGCAAAGTACGGTCGTTATACAGAAGTGGTTGTTATTGTGAGAGTTTACTGCATAGTTAATCATTTAAAATGCAAAAATCAAAAATTAATGTATTTTATGGCTGAGGGGCGCCATTTTACATCTTTGCTTCTATAGTCCCTTCGCGGAAAGTTCATCAGTTTCGTTAGAATTCAAGGGAGCAACGGACGGGTTGTTTCATTGCAGTAGAGGGAAGGCCGTCTTTCGTAACTGGTTTTTCGCTCCCTTGAATTCTAAAGGAACTGGTGGACAACTTTCCGCGAATGGACTGTAGTACAAAAATTTCTCGCCGCCGGCCATGAGTGTTTCACAATCATCAACGTGGTTTTCAAAATTATTGGGGCCCAAGTACACATTATGTACCTTTATACATTACAATCAGAGCCGACGATAGTGTGGGCAGCAGGGGCCGCAGCCCGGGGGGGCCCAGACGAAGTCTAGAAGTCCGCATTGGCAAGGGCCTATGCTGGGGGAGGGGACTCTGCCCTGGAAAAAATATCTATGCCACTGCCCAGGGAAGGGATTATGGGGCCCGGTCAAAGTGAGCCCGGGGCCTTCGTTGACTCTCAGCGCCCCAGAGTACAATACATGCAAAATTGCGATTTATTTTAAATTACTGGGAGCTCGGGGCCCCATATAACTTAGCGCCCAGGGCCATAGAAGAATAGAAGAATAGCTGCTAAAATTCTCGTTTCTAAACAGTTACTTTCGATTTTATATCTGAAAACTGGGCATATTGTTTAAAACGCGGGGCTCACAGCCTAAAGCTGAATTCGAACTCCGCCCAACTTTTCGGAATCGGACCCTTGACACATTGCTCATTATGCTACGCTATCCTAATGAACATTCTAGAACGGTGGTGGTGTTTTAGGGGCAATTTGCCGCACACCTGCCGACTTTCATGAGCAACGATAATAGAAATTTATAATAAAAAAAAATGTGTTGCGTCTACTGACTCGGATAGGAAGCGTGCCGGGAACGAAAGAAATCGTGAAAGTTTTTGAAGGGAAGAACAGAAAAGAATGCGACGGGAGCAGGTGCATGCAGGCGAAGTTTTAATAATCATCTAATTAAATTAATTAATTTTAATTAATCGGGATCCGTGTAAATTTAAACAGATCACTATCAACGGTAAACTGCTACTTTTTACACAGTGTCGTATGAAGTGGGGTGTTGAAGGAGGTCGTAACCAGTGGCGGTTTTAGTGGGTGGGCCTTGGCCCACCCAAATATTTTGGTTACTTTTTTGTGAAATGTAAAAGTTTGAACGTTTATCAGAACGTGTGAATAGGCGATTTCTTTTTAAATATAATTGCAATAGAGCTGTTTTTAGACGCAATTTTTATATGAAGGTAAGTGTGTATTTATTGTATATGAGGGTCAGAATATGTAATTTGTAAAACGTTTATTCCTTCACGAGGACATTTCAAAAGTGTGGGAACAATTAAAAGGGTATATATAGATTGAAACGCTATCAGATTTCATCTTAACGCAAATACAAGCTGGACTAAGTTGAAAAAAATAACTCTGGATTTAAGTGAAAATTGTGATAAAGTGCCAACACAGCCAGAACTTGACTTTTCCCACCGACAAATGGGTGATAAGTGTAGGTCATTTCACAGTACCTGGCATGAAAAGCATGAATGGATTGAATACTCTGTTAAGAGCGAAGCAATGTTTT
>QLNU02015359.1:79845069-79858068 GCA_006491805.2 Dysdera silvatica | reverse complement strand
TTAATTCGTATTTTATCCTTTTTAACCTTGAAAAGGCACTTTCTCCTTCGACAATTGTGATATTGTCAAGTAAATGCGCAAAACAACAGTAAAGTTCGAAGAAATTGAATGAATCTTGCGATCTTTTAACCACTTCAGCATTTCTGCTGGCGATTTCTCGGAAACTTTTCAATGTTTTTCAGTTGTAAACACTCTTGAATTAAAATCAGTTCTACATCGTCCAAGAATTCAATAAAAGCGTACAAAAACACAAGTCTTTTTTTTTTTTCAGCATGCTGATTGCCGCGGTGGCCGTATGTGCCCTGTGAATAATCCAGCCTTGTGTGTATGTGACACTGCTTACATTTTTTTTTTTTTTTTTCGTATACGTAGGGATATTTGTGAGTTTTACAGCGCAAAGATAATAAGAGTCATACTGCGCTGGGATAGTTTTCCGAGGAATCCGAACCTTTTACGGTCTAGGGAACCAACCTTCGAGTATGGTGAGCAGTTAGTCTGTAAGCTTTTTTTTTTCATAGTTGGGAATCGAACCCGGATAACCGCACTCTAGGTGATCGCGTTACCACTACACCACTGGTGGGAATAGCTTCTTTTTTTTTTTTACTAATACAAAATTGGGTTGCCTCCAAAAGAGCTTTATTTTCGTGTTAACTCTATCTAAGGGGTGCTTTCTATGTGGAAATGACATAGAATTTGAAGATTCTCTTGGGAATTCCGGCAATATTTCACAAACTACGGAACCCTTGGAAGGTTATCGCGGAACCTCAAGATTCCGTGGAACAGACTTTGAGAAATACTGACCTAAGGAACCAACTCCCGAACCACAGTGAGTAGTTACCCGATAACCGTTCTTTTTTAACACCATTAGGAGGCGAACCGGGGTTAACGGCAGACGCGTTACCACTGTACCACCTAGAGCCCCTAGAATTCTAGGTTGACGCATCAGCCGCCATTTTGTTGTACAATTCCGGTTTCATTTACCTCAGCGATAAAGGTTTTACGCATTGGCGCAATGATCGCTATTTTGGCATAAAAATAATCAAAAATCCGCGATTATCCGACGAACGTAAACATTGGCGCAACTTTCAAAATGTCGCCAATAAATGCAATTTGCAACCACGATCACGTGATACAATGGCAACAAAATGGCGGATATATACGCCAGCTCCCCTTTTTAAGAGTCTTAGCACTACCGCGGGTCGCCAAACCAACGTCACCAGAATATTCCACTTACTTTCCCCGAAATTAAAAGCAAATAAAAAGTGGTCTCTTAATAAGGTTGCCCTAATTAACGATCATTTCCGTTTAACGACGTTAACTTGCGGTCTCAGTAAATGTCTCCTAGAATTACACAAATTTCGATTAACGCGTCTCTTTTTCTGTTTAACGATGTTTTTTTTCCTTCACCCCCTCGAAAGTGTGTGTGTGTTTGTGTGCATATGTGAATGTTGGAAAGTTAGCCGAGCGTACGGCATTGTATTTCCAGAAAGGGTTGGATCGATGTCCAGTGATTGAGAATAAAGGTTATTTTCTAAGGAAGATCGTCCCTTGAAAATCGTTAATGAGAGAATTAACTGGCTTGTTGTTGGATGCATTAGTGAGACAACAATTGCAACAAGGAGAATATCGAACACACAACGTATCGAGGATCCCGACATTCTCCTTGTGACGCAGGGTTGATTCCTGAGGTGGGGTAACGTAATTTGGAATTTCCTTTTTTGTCGTTCTGGAGATCTTTCTTCATGGCAGAAGGTCCCAGGACCCCCCGCGTTCTTTCTGATGCCAAATCTTGTTCGATATTTGATATTTTCATTGTCAGATCCTTTTTAATTTCGGGTTTAAGCTATGTCGTATCTAATCTTCCATCGTGCATTTCATTAACCCAAATAGATCTAAACAAAAGATTTGCGTGTACTCGACGACGAATTTTGAAATTTGATTCCCATCATATGGGATAATATTTCCTGATGGGGAAAAAAATTATATATGTATATCGTGACGAAAATCTCTCACACATGACATATGAGCACATACATCGATTTTAATCAAAATATCCAATTCAAGAAAATATATAAAAGCGTAAGAAAAAATAATATATATATATATAACAATAAGGTAAGCGAAAACATATACATATGTAATATAGTATGTATAATTATAAGCGTACGCAGAAAGTTCACAAAGGAGTCTTAAAGCTTACGTTGAGGGTTACAAAGCTATAACTCCATATATTCATATGCAATGGGAGTTACAACCCCCAGCGTGAGCTAGTGTGAATAATTTTGATTTTCGAATTTTCCTTTCACATCAGATGAATTATACTACTTCGTTGAAAGAGGAAAAAAAAAAAAGGCACACCTTTAAAATAAAGCAAAACACGCTTAAAAAAAAAAAAAGTAGATAGCCTGGATCTGTTTTTGACTACACTACGAGTATAGTTCTTCCTTCCGTAGTCTAACAAAGAGGACAGCGTAGAGACGGTGAATTCCATATGCCGTTCGTTTGTATGCAAAAGATGATTTGGAAAAGTTGTCTACAATGGTGGTACTGTATTTCCATGAGAGGTTTGGCGAAGCCGTATTAATGAAACACCGCTCCTACCCTCCAATGCGATAAGATATAAAGGATGCTTTGACACATGGTGGAGTTCCATTCATCGTGAAAAGACAGGGCGAACCTAATGAAGAAGGAGGGGAAATGGTGAACGATGAAGATGCAAATAGTCGTAGAACAACCAGGCCGAACACGCAGGACACCAGGGTACACATCAGCAAGAACGAGCGGAGAAGGAGGCAAGGGAGCGGAAAGATAGATGATAGGCGAAGGACATCAACAGTAGAGACAACAAGAATGACCACGAGACAGAAAAGATGAGCAAAGGCAGCTGCGGACTCCGGAATGGGAAACACTGCCGAAAGTCTGATGCATTCTTTGGAAGCAGACACATAGCCACTGCAAGAAAAAAGCGTTGGGGGGAGACAGTGTCGGAGAGGGGGGGGGGACAGAAAAACGGATTAAATCTGATCCATCAATGCAAGGCAAAACCGGGGCAGTAACCAGAGCAATAACCTTAGAGACAAGACAAAGAAGGTGGCAAAAATAAAAGTGAAAAGGAAGGAAAAGGAAGAGCAACGTGCCAAGCGTCCGCTCCCTCTGAGAACCAGAGCTGGAATCAATACCACATGCCACGAATTTGTCACATTCGCCTAAGGGCCTGCGGTAGGCCTACCTTAAATGTGCTCCACTACCACAAAATGAAAAATAATCAGAGCCGGCTTTAACAACAGGCGAACCTGGGCAGTCGCTTAGGAACACTGACCAAAGGGGGCCCCGTTGTTACATCATAAAGCCAAATCAAATCAAACTTTATTTAGACGTATACAATTGTTTACATTGGGTGGATAATGATTTAAAGTTCTATTTCTTATTAAGGACCACTATGTTCTTCCATACCTTTTATAAAGATTTAACTTTTTTTATTGTTTACCTACCTTTCATATCCGCGTTTGATATTATATTCAAAGGCGTAATTAGGCATTCTCGAAGGGAGAGGCGCCTGGAAGGCGCTAAATTCACGTATATTTGCGGAAAGGCGAATTTGAAATAACTACCGATAGAGTTGTAAAAAACCCGGGAATTTTGGGCACATTGGAAACTTTGAACATAGAAATGAAAATAGCTAGAATAAAGGAGGTAGTCCCGTCCGCGCCTTTCTTCCTATTGGTCGATTCGACACAATCGACCAATAGGAAGAAAGGTGAGGATGGCAATACCATCTTTATTCTAGCTATCTTGGTTTCTTCCCATCAAAGTTTCCAATGTGTCCAAAATTCCCGGGTTTTTTACACCTCTAACTACCAGAGACGTCAAAATTAAGAATTTGACAAAGGCGCCATAATCGCAGTTACGCCACTAGTAATGTTTGGTAAGATTAGGCAGTAAAATATGTCGGCTTGCAAACAGCAAAATATGCCAGCCTATGGGCGGAAAATTAGATCAGCTTACAGGCGGGGAAACCTGTCAGCCAATAGACGGAAAAATCCTAAATCCTCTTACGAGTATGCAAAAATCCAATAGCGTATGTAAAAAGTTTATAAGTGAGGAGTGGGGAGCGAAAGGTTACAGGTCTACAACTCCATATTTATATACGTATGCATAATGATCAAATACCCGACAAGAAAAGAATGAGTTTTCGGCATCTAGCTGGAGTCGAACCCATGTCTTCCTGATTGCCGGTCGAGCGCTCTAACCCTTAAGCTACAAGCATCGACCATTCTCTCTCCTGAGAGCGTACATAAAGCCTTCAAGTTCGAAGACTGGTGCAGTGCATTGACTGTTTTTTTAAATCAAAGCAAATTTACAGAAGCCAAACGTCCAAAAAGCGAGACGAGCGTTAATACTGATTAAAGTAATTATCAATAGTCGGTGATGTGGTTGTGTTTGATCATCTAATACAACCACATCACCGACTATTGATAATTACTCTAATAAATACGTATGCAATGGCAACAAATTGATCTCTATTGGCGACAAATTCGGTCTTCATTAGAGACAAATGCAGTCTCCATTGGTGACTAGATTTTGCAGTTGGTGAATGTGAAAACTTCGTTTCCTACTATGTTTCCAGGTCAGAGCTGGCGTTGGGGAGGGGGGAAGCAGGGATGGCATCCCGGGGGCCCGGATGAAGTCTAGGGGCCGCGCTGGCAAGGACCTATACTGTGGGGAACCCGGCCCAGGGAAGGGGCTATGGGGCCGGTCGAAGTGAGCCTGGGGGCCGGCGCTGGCTCTTGGTGCCCCTGTTCAAGGTTTCCCTTTTTTTTTCGGGCAAATACGGTTGCTCGCAATTGTCGAGCCCTGCATCGATATATTTATTTATGCATAATGGGAGGTTATGATCCAATCAACCTCACCTCTGCACACGCCCATGGTTAAATTCCTAATTCTCACTAACCTCATGAGTCTCATGGCTTATCACTACGCCCATAAATGTTAACAACGCCTTTGCTCAATACAGTATCCCAGCATTTCCGTTGTTCACCCCCATCACGTCAAACAATAATAGAACTGAAAGTAGGCGTACTTTTTCAGGCAGAGGACTCACCAGTTAGAACGTGTAATCATAATTCTCTATTGCAAACATTCACATCCTGCAATGAGTCAGTGGAAGTCAAGCCAGGATAACGTGAATTCCCGGTGAACTAATAGCTTTTGAGTATTTTTAATAGAATCGATAAGATTTAACGGGCTGATAAATTGCGAGAACGTATCTTTATATTCGGCGCGGTTTGAAGGTTTTCCCAAATTGTATACAAAATATTGTAATTCATACACTAGTAGAGACAATGACGTAGGAAATGCGCGAACTGGGGCTCAAGCACCTCCCCATTGGCTATTAAAACATTATTTTCTTCAAGACCTCATGACATAATTTTCTTTAAAACCATTTGACCCCCCCCCACGAGTTTTGAATTGCTACGCTACTGGTTAGGGGCGCCTGAAAATAGCCTATAACAGTGCCAGATTAAGGTTTCAATGGGGCCCCTAGACTCAGGGACAGCTTAAGGGACAGGCGACCCGGGCATCCACCCGGTTTGGATGAGGGCGTCAAACTGAAGTTCAATTTTTTTTAATTGACCCAACAGTAGAAAATCTCTCTAAGAAGAGACAAATTTAGAGATTTTTTTAGACATCTTCAGACAAATTTTTTCAGAGACTTTTGGCCACTTTTATAGGGTATATTGCTTGTAATTTTGCATCTGTGAAAATCTCCTGTTTTCGCCGGAGAGATGGGAGGGGGGGGGGGAGAAATCCATGCCAGGCCACCCGAGTTCAAAATCAACCTTCAGCCGCCCTTGCCTAGACTGGAACAAGAAAATTAACCATTGGCGTACGCAGGGGGGTGTTGATGGGGTTGTAACCCCCCATTGCAATGAAATTTTGTATATTTAACATAGGAATATGTGAGTTGTAGCTCTGTAAACCCCCGCCCCCCTCCCCACGATCCAATAACCTGCCCTTATAAACTTTCTGCGTACGCCTATGGAATGAACTCTTGAAGTACTCTCTCTCTTGAAGTTGGCCCTGGAAATACTCAGCCAACAAATCGTGTCATTTTTTTTTCCAGTTAATTATCTTCAATATTTAGGTTTATAAATGATAACAATTTCGCAGACAGTTCTAAATAAACAAGGTTAACTAATGCTTATACAACAACAGGTGCTTCAAAGCCCAGTGGAATCAGAAAATCGCGGAGTCCTAGATACGGGCCTACTTGCCCCATACCTAAATCCTTCACTGGCGTATAAACATCCAGAAGGCCCCAAACTCTTCATAACGCAGGGCCAACTTATGGCAATGAACACGGCGCAATGCGAAAACGTTGTTTTGCAAACCTGAAAAAACAATGGGAAGTTTAATTTCGAGGCCCCAAAATTATAAAATACGAGGGGTGGGTGGGAGGTATCTGAAACATCTTATCGTCAGGAAAAACTTCTTTTCATAATGAAAAATTTTTGTGAATTTAATGTGAAAATAACTGTTCAGTTGAAACGAGAAATTAAATGTTTCGTAATTTTAATTAATCATGAAGCCGGGAGCATTAGTGCAGCTAGCCTCGTAATCTAGGGGAAGGCTATAGCCTCCACCCCAATGCTTCGCATGTGGAAAAAAAAATGCAAACAAATGCTAAGGGCGAGGCTAAATTTTTTCTAGGGGGACAAAACCACCATATCCCCCCCCCTCCCTTTCTAGTTACTCTTGTGAATAGCATTAAGCCTGATTTCATTAGAATATTAATCCAGTATATTTTGTCCCAAATACACTCTATAACAAAAAAATCGATGCACCAAGAAGGAGTTGTCCGATTGTAATGAAATTTCGTATGCAAAGACATTTTGACCGAACATGCAAATGATTAAAATTTGGTGTCCAATGAATGAATAGCGGGAACTCCAGCGCATCGGAACTGCGCATTCAGCAGGTGTATATAAGGAGCGATTCTCAATATGTGGTCAAAATTTCTGTTGCATTTTGACTGCGGATATCTTACGTCGACTGTAACAATGCCTCGCCGAAAGATTCGTGCTCATTACGAGCATATGTCAGAGTTTGAAAGAGGTCGTGCTATCGGATTGAAAGAGGCTGGTTGGACGAATCGAAGAATCGCTGGACATGTGGGTCGAAGCGATGCGGCGATTGGACGGTGCTGGCAAGAGTGGGTCAACAACGGCAGATGTCAGCGTCGGGACGGCAGCGGTCGACCTAGGGCCACAACAGAACGGGAAGACAGAGCGATTGTCAGAGCAGCTGTCACAGCACCGGATTCGTCGTTATCAACTATCCAACGTGTGGCCCGCACACATGTGTCCAACATGACCCTCTGCAGACGACTGAGAGAGCGGAATTTACGCTCGCGCCGACCGTTACGCCGCTTACCTCTCACGCCTTTACACCGTCAAGTCCGATTACAGTGGTGCCGGGCTCGATCAACTTGGAACTGCGCTGACTGGGGACGTATAGTCTTTAGTGACGAGTCCCGTTTCCAACTGTGTCCTGACGACAACCGCAGACGTGTCTGGAGACGTCCAGGGCAGCGTGGGGATCCTGCCCTTACTATCGCACGCCACACATGCCCACAACAGGGCGTTATGGTCTGGGGTGCCATCTCCTTTGATAGCCGGACCCCTTTGGTGGTCATTTCTGGCACACTTACAGCACAGCGGTACGTAGACGACATTCTACGACCGGTTGTGTTACCGTTCCTTTTGCGACACCCTGGACTTACGTTTCAACAAGACAATGCCCGGCCGCACACGGCACGTGTTGCTATGAATTGTCTTCAAGCTTGCCCAACACTTCCTTGGCAAGCTAGGTCTCCTGATCTCTCTCCCATAGAGCACATTTGGGACGCTATGGGAAGGCGATTGCAACCATCCCGGAATGTTGACGATTTAGCCCGACAGTTGGAGACAATTTGGCAAGAAATTCCGCAGGACACCATCCGGGATCTTTATCAGTCTATGCCACGCCGGGTGACAGCTTGCATCCAGGCCAGAGGTGGACCAACGCCTTATTGACTTCCTCCCTTTGTAACGGTCAAACTCTGCAATAAATCATTCAATTGTTCTGAAATTTTAATGATTTCTTTTTCTATGTATGTTCTTCATATCCACCAATTTTTATCGCAATCGGATTTCTTCTTGATACATCGATTATTTTGTTAGAGTGTATTTAACCTAAAGCAGTGGTCTGAATCTGCGGCTCGCAAGCCAAATTTAGCTCTTTGGCTACTGAAATGCTTTTTTTAAATGCGACGTGTTTAAAATATTCTTTTAATTAAATAATATTAGGTTAAATTTAACCTAATTTTAACCGTTCCTTTTAAATCAAACACTCAAAATGTCTTGGTACCGTAATTTTATTTTAATAATAAAAATTAGGTTATAGTTATTAGGTTTAGTTATTAAAACTTAACTTAATAATATTTAATTAAAATAAAAAAATATTTCAAACGTGTCATTCGTGAAAGAATTAAAATTTTCTCCCTTTAATAATACTGACATTAGCACTTTTGAAATGCAATTGCTGGATTTAAAAATCAAAAATTTATGGAGCTCTCTGTTGAATTTGAACGTCCTGTCTCCGCTTAACGCTGACACGGGAAAGTTGAAGAAAACCAAATGTGATCCGAGTTCGCAACATAAACGATCTGCTTTGAAAGAACTGAGGAATGAAAATATGATGGTTTTGACACCTGGAGTGGTATTATTCCTGACTCTTATGATCAGTTAAAGCTAGTATTTGCTGTTCTTTTTCTATTCGGCTCTACATATTCGTGCGAACGATCTTTTTTCAAGCATGAACCTTATCAAAAGTAAATTGAGAAACCATCTTGTCAGGGGCAGCTTGAGGTTGATTTTGAACTCCGGTGGCCTGGCACGAATTATTTGCGTCCTCTCCTCCGGCGAAAACGTAAGGTTTTCACAGATGCATAGTAAACCATAATATACCCTATAAAAGTGGCCAAAAGTCTCTGAAAGAATTTCTCTAAAGATGACTCTAAACTTGTCTCTTTTTAAAGAGATTTTCTACTATTGAGTCAATATTTGAACTTGATTTCCGTTTGGTGCCCTCATCCAAACAGTGTCCTGGGCGGCCACCCGTCCCTTAAGCCGCCCCTACGTCTTGTCGATCAGAATCTGGAATCGTGCCTGAAATTAAAAACATATAAACCTGACTTAACCAAACCTTCCAAGGAAATGCAAGACCATTCTTACCATTAAATATCTTGGCGCAGTATAGCCCAGATGCTCTTGCGCCATAAAAAATCCAAACAACCAACCATTAAATATGACAATGTTTTAATTTTAATCACAAACAGTAATTTTTATCTATAAATAAGATTATGTTAAAGTATGATATCTAGTTTTAATCAGTGTAGTTACTTTTAACCAACTTCTGAAAACAACTTTTTGTTTAGAAATTGGCTCTGAAAAGAAATCTAAATCATTGTACTGCTGATACTTGGTGCTTTTCACTAATGAGTTTGCCGACCACTGACCTAAAGCAATGGGAAACTTAATGAAAAGGCTTAACAACGGATTTTAAAATTTTGTTTGACTAGCGCCAGATGTAAACAAGCTTTGTGGTTCCGTTAGATATTTGTAAAATATATTTTTTTTCTTTGACCCCTTGGCTTACGGAGTCCAAAGCGTATGCTTCATATAACTGCGCCGAACTCTGTCAACGCACATACTGCTTTAGATGCAGAATACTGATACGATACTAAAATGTCAATATTGTTTTTAGTTAATATACTATTAGAATCATGGTTTGGCTGCGACGAAAAATAGCTATGGTAGGAAATTGTGAACGCATTTGAAAAAAATTATAAAAAATAGATGAATTAACTATTTCTTTTACGTACTATAAACTTCAAAGCATCAAGGGCGTCAAAATTATCTTTATGATGGGCAAGAAAATACTTCAGTACCACTGAATATAGGGTCCATGTTTTTCAAATGCGATCATAGGGGCTGCCCAAAGATGTATGTGTGCGAAATGGGCGAGACCAATTATGACGTTTATGATTTTTCCATTTTGTCCCCCCACCCTCCAACTCCTCTGCGTTCAAAACGACAGTTAATCGAAGTCGACGTGAAAAATCGTTTCTCGGAGTGAAAAAGACAATGCTCCTCCCATTCACATTATTTTTAACATCCGTAAAACAGGATGCAAAAGCTCAGAAATGAGGCCTCAGTCGCTCACTTTTGTAAAAATTATGATAAGAAATCTTCTCAAAACTACAAGTCGTGATGCAAATTAATTGTTATCATGTGGGCTTCCACAACAGAAACACCGTACGTTTGTTTTGTATGTTTACTGTTACCACTTAGTTAGAATAGCAAGAAAAGCAATTGTAAGTTCCATTTCTAAAATTGGCGAACTGCCAAATTGCTTCATTTTTATACGGTGTTTTCCAAAGGTACATAATTCCACTTTCCGCATCTGGCAACATATATTTTGTATAATTATAGTTTCACTTTCTATATTTGGCAACAGTGTGTATAATTGTTTTCCGAATTCTAAAATCGAATCAGTGTTCAGCCTACCATCAAAGTGTGCACACGTCTCATTGAAGGCTCCGTCACAAAGGCAAGCTAAATTTATCTAACGTTGTATTTAAATTTATTTATTGGCGTATATTATCGGATTAACTTAAATAGTTAAAGCACTAATAGAATATTATTTAAACTAGATGAATTACTTCAATACTCATTTCAGCAATCAACTGTTATACAAAAATAGAACCCAAATTTAATTGATAGTCCAACTCAAAATTAATTATTATGTCTAATATTCTCTAAAAGTTATGTAGTTCTTATATTAGATTTTCATACCTTTTTCTGACAAGGTACAACACATTATAAACGCAGGTTAAATGGATATTAAATGCCCAGTATTGAGTGAATTTAGCAAGAGACTTGAATCCATGTTTGGAAAACATGCGTGAACGCCCATTTTCTCTCATAAAAGCAGTGAAATAGTGGTAAAGAAACCAACTGACCAAACCTTCTTCAGAACCAGTTAAAAGTATTAACATCATTGAAAATTGACTTTTATGTATTTGCTGCTTCTTATGAGCACTCATTGTTTTTATTAACTTATATTAAATTTTAATGCCATTAACAATTTGTTAAAAACTGTACAAAATTTTGAATTTTATGGCGCAAGGACAGCAATGGTCATTCTGCGCCAGAAATGTATTCAAAGTATAGTATTTTTGCTCGTGTACAGCATAATCTTCCATTGGGCTTTATTGTCATTTTATTTATGAAATGGTTTGCAAAAGTAATTCGAAGTAACTGGAACTGCTGTCTCGAAATAAACCGCGTTTGTTGTTCCAGGGAATATTCTTAAATATTGACTAAACGAAATATACTGCGCGGCCCGCAATACCAACATACATCATGTATTGGCCCGTAGAAACACAGCAATCGGCTGCGTTATTTTATAGACACGCTTTTCAAATTGTGGACCATCAATCGAAGTCGATCCGAAACAAGTTTCTATGAGACGCAAATGCCACAATAGGATTATTATGGTAATCAACAACAATTTTTCAGGTAGTCAGCTGTGTAGCAAAACATTATTTATCGATTTCATTTCCTTCTGTTTTGGCTTTTATATTCGTCTCTAAAATTTCATAATTTTTTTTAAAGTATTTATACTGTTTCCGCAACTTATGTATATTCTACAATTTTCTCAAAAGTTTTTCATTTAATTTAACCTCTTCTGATGATGATTCGCACAGCTCGAATCGAAACGTAAAGTTTTAGCAATAAATAATCGTTTTGCTATACAGCTGACTACCTGAAAATTTCGTTGTTGATTATTATAATGCGCTGTGAAAGTCTACGTAAAAGGACTATTATTGATTTTAATAGCACGCTGAAAATGTCTCGGTTCTTCACATCATATCATTAAAGAAATTGGAGATGGTATTTTTATACATTTACATCGCTTATTAAAATTTGCACATGAAGCGAAATTTCTTACTTCACACACCTTTCCGGAAAAAAAAAATGTGCTAAATATTTTTAAGATGTAACGTTGTCCCTTTCACCACCATCAACTGTGAATAGACATTCGTAAAAGATAAAAATCAATAAGTTTATCCGTTAACAGTAGTGAATAATTAATTCAGCAAGCAAAGAACAAAAATATTGTGAGACTTCGTCCATTTTTCTAGTAACTAAATTTTTGTATTTAAGATTAGGCTATATATTGCGTAGTAATGATACATGTAAATAAGTTGTATATCGAATATCGAGATATTGTTGTTTATCGAGAGATATATATATATTGTTACCAACTTCAGATAGTACAGGCATATGCACCAACATCAAGCCATACCGACGAGGAGGTTGAAGAATTTTATGAAGAAATCAAACAGTTACACACCAAAGGGAAACAACATATCAAGCTCATCATGGGGGATTTCAATGCAAGAATTGGACAACAGGAACAAGGAGAGACATCGGTTGGTAAATACGGATACGGGGAAAGGAATGAACGTGGCGATCAACTCATAGAATTTGCCGAAGCTGAAAATCTTAGCATCATGAATTCATTTTTTAAGAAGAAACTACAAAGAAAATGGACATGGAAACACCCCAATGGAGGAACCAGCGAAATTGACTATATACTGGCAAACAAGAAATCAATTATTGAAGATTGCAGCATACTGAACAGATTTAATACTGGAAGTGATCATCGAATGGTGAGATGTAAAATGCACTTAAATACTAAACTAGAAAGGCAGAAGCTCATTAGGAAACAAGTATGTAAGAGGGTGGATTTAAAGAAATTAAAAGAAAATACCGAGGCATTCAAGTTGGAATTAAAAAATCGCTTTTCTGCACTGGAAGGACTTATTGAAGAAGTTGACATCTCAGAAGCAAATGAAAACATTGTTAAGACAATAATTGAAACTGCTGG
>QLNU02015359.1:79830703-79844969 GCA_006491805.2 Dysdera silvatica | reverse complement strand
TCTCCCTGTCATCTTCTGATCATCAGTCTGATAAGTCATCTTCTCCCTCAACCGTTAACGAATATGCTTCAAGATTCTTACGACACCTTTTTCAGTCTTTAATTGCTGTTGTGTCAATTCCCATTTCTGATGCTAATTTGACTCACCATTGTTTTGTAGAAGATTCAGCTTTTGTTGTAATGGGCACATAACTCGTTTTCTTTTTTCGATTAGTAGCCATTACCACCTCAAACCATAACCTGCACTTTTAGAAAGAAAAATCCAACGAGCTAGGATACGTGGAGTGCGTTTATGCCAGGGGTTTCCAACCCGCGGCCCGCCGACATGTTTTATGCGGCCGGCCAGCTCGTGAAAAAATACAAATTGTTTCACACAAAAATAACGTCCCTGCTCCCTTGGAGTCTGAAATATATGTATTTTATTCTGTTGGCATTTTCATATTTCGTAATAAATATCTTAAAACACTATAGAACCAAAGTAACAATTGGTTTTTCCCCCCTCAATCGTCTTTTACTTTAGTTTTCTAGCGTATATGGGAATTAGGTTTAGTTTTATTGATTTGCAGTGTAACAGTGATTTTAAAAAAATTAAACTTAAGGCTCGTCAAATTCTATTCTAAATATGCTGATAAGATCTTTCCAACCATTTGACTGTGTGCTCTGAAAATATTACTATTCTGGAGCACTTGCATCTGCGCATAGACTGACGTAGAAAGTTCATAAAGTGTGTGTGTAGGTGGGGGGAGGGTACAGAGCTACAACTCCATATGTTGATAAGTATGTACACAAAATTTCGTTACAGTGGGAATTTCAACCTCCATCCAACCCTGCGTACGCCAGTGTGTCTGTAAACAGCTGTTTCCAAAAATGAAGTTGATAAAATGAAAAGTTAAGACCAGAATAACTGACGTCCACCTTGGAAACACTCTTAGGGTTGCAATATCAAAAATAAAACTTAATATTGACAGGACTGTTAAAAATAAGCAGTGCTATAAATCTCACTAAAAGGTTTGATTTCGCTTTATATATTAACAACTAAAAGTATTGTAAATGTTTTTTGCGTCCATACATATTTTACATTGTAATATATATATATTGAGTCCCAGAGGCGGATTCAGAAAATATTTTTGGGTGGGCATGCAAAACTAATAGGGACATAAGGAAAAATATCAAAAAGTCTGATCCAGTGGTGGTGGGGGAGGGAGCGCACCCCTCGATCCGCCTCTTTATTCAGTCCTAATATTGCTGATACAGTAGTGCGGCCCATGGGCCTACAAGAATAAGCAAAATTGGCCCTTGGACTGAAAAAGGTTGAAGACCCCTGCTTTGTACAATGTTAAGATTTTGAAGCAAAGACCAAAGTGCCGACACTATTTCCAGTTAGTTATTTACCAGCCTATCTGGCTATTTTTCATCCAGAGTGTCGAAGGTTTTTTTTTCTATTATTGTACCTTTTTTATCGAAATAAAGGGTATTTTTTATCTACTGAGACATCTTTATGTAACTTTATCGGTATTAGTTTTTATAATGGCAATCAATACCGCGAATAAAGGGTCTCCTACAAACTGTTTGGCTAGTTTTATCACGCTTTTATGCTATTTCTTCCGCTAGTAAAACTTGCAGATGAGAAATCCGCTGTGGCAAAAAGCTGATTTTCAATCGTTTTTTA
Source organism: Dysdera silvatica (assembly GCA_006491805.2). Classification (NCBI taxonomy): domain Eukaryota; kingdom Metazoa; phylum Arthropoda; class Arachnida; order Araneae; family Dysderidae; genus Dysdera; species Dysdera silvatica. Next base: position 79,843,301 of record QLNU02015359.1, on the reverse strand, counting down.
CATGCTTTCCTCGGCCAACCGAGTATAATTCATGTTTTTATAATAATAAAATCCCATCACGGTGGTAAAATTTTGTGCTGCGTACAATTGTACGAACGAGATATATAAAAGGCAGCGTAATTTCTTTTCATAAGTAATTTCATTTTTTATATTGACAGGATGATACTCAAATTATGAATGCTGCCAAAAATGAGACGTCAATTTAATAGTGAAAAAGATAAATGATTGCATTTAAAACAGGTTAAAAAAATTACTCACTCTAGGTGGTTAATGTTTGAACATGTTTAATTTAAGGAAACATGGGATTTTATTATAAAAAAAATATTAAAATTATTATTACTAATTATTTAGAATTAAAATTATTAGAAAAAAATATGCATTTATGGAAGAATCTTGTTAAATAATATTTAATGAGTTTTACTTTTAATCTCATACATGCTGGCAAAGGTTTAAAATAGATATCCACAGAAAAAAAAAGAGCAATTTTCATAAAACACTTTGATAAATATTAGAAAAAAACCCATGGTCTTCTATATCTAATTACAAAAGAAAACGCCCAAAGAAATTAAAAAAAAATTATGCATAAAAACGGCATCCAAACTTATACGTGGCTAACTATATTTTGCGTAAAAATCACTTCATATAAACTATTAGTGTATATTAAGAACTCTGTGGTAAAAACCTTGGTTTTGCCCTTTTTGCCACTCACATATGAGCCACGCTCACCTCCTCGATGTCGCTTCACCATAGTGTTGCCATGCGCACTCTAGTCATCCTACCTCATTGGATAGATCATAGATTGGGGAACGAGGGTAAGCGGTCTGTTCAGGCCCGTTAGTTTTGGTTTTAGTTTGAACGGTCGGTTGTACCGAGGTCGAATATGAGAGATTCTACTATATGGGAATTTTTTTGCATGGTGCAAATATTCCTGTCTTGTCATTAAAGGAGTGTCACCATGTGCAAATTTTTAGTTAATATTGCTTATAGCTGTCGGTCTGTTGCCAAGGCGAGCTGAAGCAACAGCATAATGCTATGTTGGAGGGGCAGCACTAGCATTTTGCGAAAAAATTTGCAAATCGCCGTGCATTGGCAACATTAATCGAATTTTTCGGGGGGGGGGGGGGGGAATACGTGTTTTTCTACGCATATATGGTAATTTTTGGGTAATTGATAATTTTTTCAATATTCTTAGAGATTATAAAAAAAAAATGCGATTTGTAATAAAATGTAAATAAGAAATGTAATAAATGACAATGAAGATGGCATCTGCATGAAACAGTAATTAAAAATATAAAATGACATTTTTAATCAATTATTTTCAATTGGAAAAGGTTTGTGAATTTAACTTTAGGAAGTTGTATTGCTTTCACTTAATTATGCATGCGACTCTGCTTGCTTAAATGCAAACGTACCTGTTTCTAGTTACTTCTTCCGTTGGCTTATTTATACCTAAAAAGAAAATAATAGCCAACTAAACAGGATATTCATAAAATATTTATTTTATGAATTTAATTATGTCCAGCAATGATAGTACGCTATGTTTTATAAATTTTTTATAATATACATTTGTGACTATATAATTAAATATTAATATAAAATGTAAGGTGTCAGGGAGAGTATTATTTAGATATAAATGTTAGTCACTGGTAAAAAAACAGCAGGAAAGTGAAGCACTTAAGCTTTTTGATGTATTAAGCTCTCTTGCATCAAGAATGATTGATTATACGCGTAGGTAGAAAGTTCATAAGAGATAGTCGCAGGTTAATCATTAAGGGGCTTACAGAGCTACAATTTCATATATATTGATATGTATATATATACAGGGTGTCTCAGCACCAGGGTTACAAACTTCTAGGAGGGGTAGGGTACACCTAGATGACTCGGAATCACATAGCAATGGTGATCGCAAACCACTCACAGAGCTAGTTCTAAAACCGTCCAGCATGCACAAATATTTACAACCAGTGCGTGAAAAGCGCCAGATAAAACTCAGGTCAGCTGCTCAAGTGCATAGATGATTAGGACATCGCATTTTGCGCTTCTCATGCACTGGTTGTCACTATTTGTGCATGCTGGACGGTTTTAGAAGTGGCGCTGTGAGTGGTTTGCGACCAGCATTGCTATGTGATTCCAAGGCTACGTGATTCCAAGTGATTCCCCTCCTAGAAGTTTATAACCCTGGTGCTGAGACACCCTGTATACAAAATTTCATCGCAATGGTGGGGGGGGTTACAACCCTACATCAACTCTTCCTGTGTTCGCAGAAATAGTGGCGAGCAAAAGTAGTCCATTATTTGCATTCTGAATCTTAGAAATTACACGAAAAAACCATTTTTATATCACAACCATTTCTAAATGCATTTCCATAACGGCAACATTTTACCACATTTTGAAAATCGAAGATTTTTTCTCCTTCCCTCCGAGCACAATGAGTTCTCCCACCCGCCCTTCCTTCATCTGTCCATTCAAGCATGATGAACTCGTTACCTTTCTGTTGAACAAGGCGGACCTTCCCATAATTCCAGGCTGCGCAGACTATGGATTCTCTACAGTTTCCTGCTTAAGATGGCAGGAACATCATTATGTCCATGGTTTCTGGTAAAGGATAATTGCCCCGTCAGAAAATTTGAGTACTTCACTCTCTTTTACTATTTGCTGACCTCTGGTCTTTGATATTTATATGTAAATAAATGATTACCAATTACCCTACCATTTTATGAAAGCGCAACCATTAACCAACGTATAATTAATGACTGGGAAATCATTATTATTAGATTAATTTTTGCACAGAAAACTATTATTTCATGAATTATCAATTGCATAAAAAGTACTATGGGATAACTTATTAATTATAAAGCTGGTTATTTGTGCTTTATTCATATTACCAACGATAACAATTGATCAAAATATATTATTAATGAAGAAAAATAGCATTTATTATAATTTATCATGAAGTCGATTAATTGCATTGATCGTTAAATCTTATTAGCTGGATCTATTATTTGCTTGTATAACCTTAACATGATCGTAATCAGAAGAGGAGAGGGGGTTTGCAGGAGGAGTCTGGAAGCCACGGGGAGTTTGAAATTCGTTAATGCTTTGATGCATGTTATTAATATTTTTATGTATAATCATATACAACGAAATCCCTCTTAACGGATACCTCTCAGACGCGGTCACTCCGTTTTACGGTCAGATAAAAATTCCCGCCGAGGAATTCCTTCAAAATCATAACCCTCTTTTATGGGCAGATTTTCTGTCCTGTAAGTGTTGTCTGTAATGAAAGATTTTATTGTACTTAATATCTGCATTATGAACCTAAAATGTTTTTTGAAGTTGATTACTTTTTTGTGCTGCACACTTCTACAAAATTTAAAAGGTAAGTGTGGAATAGATAATTAATGTTCAAAATGGTTTATGTGGACAAATCATTTTTAGCAATGAAGTCCGATTAATCCATTTAAGATCAATGATTAAATTTATTAACCAAAACTTCGCATTGAAAATTTGTAAAGGTATATTAACAGCGATTTTTATTTTATTTTTTGCACAAAAGTTTTAAATTCACTCATATTTGTATTTGATTACCTTCCACTGGCTTAACGCAGTCGCCACACTCGTCAATGTATAAAACCATCGGAGCATGTTTTTCTAGAATATTTTCGTGGCGGCATAAGATGAATAACAATTTTTGACACCCACGTTCTTAGCTTAACCGCTTCACTGCCAGCCGTAAATTAGATATATGCGGTGAAATACCAAATTTTTAAGCTTTTCTACAAATTACATTTTTATTGTATTTTTAGCATATTTATTTTTTAGACTACGTTTTTACATTTATACACAATATGTAAACCCATAAAGGGAACACAGCCTATCATAAAGCCAGAATACAGGCACTAAGAAATGTTTTTTGTGCCATTTGGAAAAAAAAAAAAGAATAATAATAATGTCGCCCCTACAGGCTACTTCTCCTATATACAGTCATGCATGCACGGGAAGTATCTCTCCTGCACGATAACTTCCCCTGTATACATATATGTGTGTAGGGGAGGTATTACGAAGGGGGCGATACTTTCTGTGCATTCATGACTGCATATAGGAGAAGTAATCCGTAGGGGCGAGGTTAATTTTTTTTTCTAGGGCAAGTTGAATGATCCCTCTAAAAAAAAAAAGAAAAGAAACGCAATAACGATGTGGAACTGTAGAAGTCAACATCAAGCTAAAAGCTTTTTCATAGCAAAGCAAAAGTCGGCATCACACCACACGTGGTGTGCCTGGTAGTGAACGGCAAAACAACATCACACCATACGTGGTGCGCCCGGTAGTGAAGTGGTTAAACAGCAGCTTTTATGTATAGAAGAAAAAGAGTCTTCGCCGTGGCCTAGAGTTGATCTGGGGACCCCACGTTGGTACTAGAGGGCCTTAACCACTCGGCCACTGTGACACAGAAAAGATGCTCTCCTCTTCGTATTTGAAGCTTTACTCTTGTACTGTGCATTAGCGCTCAGTTGGCGCGTGATACCGTTAGCAGACGGGTTAGTCCATTGCAGTTTAGGGAAGGCCGTCTTGGAGGAACTGGTTTTTCCCACATGAAAAACCAGTTTCGGCAAGACGCCCTTCCCTAAACTGCAATGGACTAACCCGTCTGCTAACGGTATCAGGCGTCAGGTCTGCGCGAACGCACAATACCTCTTCGTATTCCTTCAAATACGAAGTGGGGGGTGGGGGGAGAGGAGTGCCGTTTTTGCACCCTGGTGACAGCGGAGGGTCTCTAGTTCGACTCCGGGCCAGGGCAGTAACTCTTTTATTTCTATACATAAAACTCTAGTTTGAACTAAGAAGGTGGATGTCAAAAATTATCATTCACCTTTCATATTTTTAAATTGAACATCCCCATTCCACCTGGTGTTTAATTTTTTATTTTACACCGAATCTGCTGCATTTAGACTTATCCTCATTGGTGAATTTAAGAACAGCTGTCCATCCTTTCTTTATTTTGTTATTTTTTATTTATTGAGGCGGAAAAATAGAAGGATTGGTTGTAAAATACATCTAAAATCTCAAAACTCCACGTCTTTTGACCACACCCACCGTATCTTCTTCTAATTTCTGATTGGTTCCGTTTTTCTTCAAGAATTTTCCTCAACCTTCATTGGTCTCCTCTAATAACTTTATAAAAATCTACTCTAAATTTCTATTATTCATATAGCCTCTAGCCGGTCACATTTTCCTCCAAATCTCACTTCAGATTTTTTCTAAATCCCCACGGCATTTCAGCCGAAAAACCGCCATCTTATTCCATCATTCGGGAAAAAACGGTTCAGTTCATTGGCGACCCGCATGTCATGGGAAGCTAAGCCAGGCTAGGACACATTTTTCTCTCCAGTCTCCTTTTATCACGTTTTTTACCTCTTTGAAACAATCATACTCCAAATTAATCAGGTTTTTTTATCTCTTTGTAACAATCATGCTTCAAATTAATCAGGTTTTTACCTTTTTGAAACAATCATACTCCAAATTAATCAGGTTTTTTACCTCTTTGAAACAATCATACTCCAAATTAATCAGGTTTTTTACCTCTTTGAAACAATCATACTCCAAATTAATCAGGTTCTTTACCTTTCAATTTACACTCGTAAACTCAGACTGACATAACAATTGTCAATCATAGGAAGACAAAACATTAAGATATTGATATAAGGGCGGATCCATAAATCTTTCAAGTGGGGGGGGGGGGGCGATTTGTTTCTGACTCCCATTTGTGGCCAAGTGTCCAGTACTTTTAATTTTATTTTCCATGATATAACCTCAGCTTAAGAAGGGAGCGATCTTCCCATCACCCCCCCACTCCTCGTGGATCCGCTAGTGTATTGGTGCTTCGTCATCTCTGGTATGAAAAGTGGACTGGACTAAAAATTTGAAGAGTGCTGTTTTAATAGATCTAACAATAATAGCTCGTTATTTTATAAAGCAATTGTGTAATTTATGATCTGATTCATACAAAATCACGCGATGTTCATAGAGAATCATATCAGTACTGTTTTGATCGGTTGATAGTCATGAAAATGGCGATCATACCTTTACACAATAATATACTCATCAGTAACATAGCGCCCACTATTGCTATTGCAGTGACGAATGGCCACAAATAGTACTTTTGACCTAGAGAAATAAAACCAACATTCATCGTCATCGTCATCAGATTAATACAATATTATATGGTCCTCCTCCTCCTCATCATCAGCAATAACCATTATCTATTCAGTACTCAAAATGATGGTCCCTTCAAGTTTTTAATACACGTTCCAAACATATGTAGTAATTCTTATGACATGCATAGTTTCAGTCAATAAATTCCCATCTTATCGTGACTTTAAAAACATTACTTCATAATAGGAAACATAGGAACACTTCGTAAGATATTATTACCCTTCTCAGGGATAACACAATTGCCAAATAATGGTCAACACACAAAGCCTCCTTGTTTGGCGCATAATGACCCTTTCTGTCCTTGCGCCATAAAAACAACCAACCAGCACAAAGTGAGATTTTTGCGTCTTTTCATGGGTAATTTATTATACGTAATAATTCCGACATCCATAGTTTTTAGCTCAAACTAGAGCTTTTTTTCATGATAGGAGAAAAAGAAGCATCGTCCTCGATCTAGATTAATAATTAATACCTCATATATACGGAGAAAATGAGCTTCGCCCCTGTCCTCGATGGCCTAGTAGTTAAAGCGCTCCGGACTCAACGGAGGGATCCTAGTTCGAATTTTGACCGGGACGATGCCTCTTTTTCACCATAACAAAAAGATCTAGTTTGAGCTAAAGAACTTGGGGGCGTCGGAATTATTATTTATAGGACCTTTTTACGAATAAAAAAAAATTGCTGGGTGGGAAGTCTTAGTAAAATGAAGATTTTATTTATAGTAGCGGCGCAGAGTTTTCAAAATTATTTTGGGGGAGGGGATCGGAGCCCTTGGGCCAGTGGCGTAAGGAAAAATCTCGCTGCTTACCCTGCAAAATTTTTAGGGGGTCCCTTTTTACGAACATTAATTTGTATATGCATATATGAAATATATATATGTAAAACTGTGTCGTGTCTTCTATAAGAAATTAACCGGCGACGCATTCCAATATTTTAAACAGAACACATATCGATTAGTCACCGTTTCGTGAGGTAAGATTCGGGCACAAAGCTTGTACTATAGTTTCAAAACGCGTCTAGATTTTATAATTTTCGGTTGTTGAGTTCAATTTTAAAGGCAATAAAAACAGCTAAAGTAAATACGCGTAATGAGTTTGCCACAGTTGGAAACCGTTTATTTTACTTTATATTTTACCTAAAGATTAAAAAAAATCCTTATTAACTAAAAAATATAATAATATTATTTTTTCATTTACATATTTTAGGGAAAATAAACGACGACAAAAGGGGCTTTTACCTGCTCCCTTCGCCTTGCGGGGGTTATCAGTACGCCACTGCATCGAGCCCACATAGCTTTATAACCATGATTTACATACAATTTTCTGAACTATCTCAATCCCATTCAAACTTTTTCAGCAGCCTTCTTATTTCACTTTGCCATTTTTCCATATGTATATGGGGTCAGCGCTATGCTCTTTTAATCTTCCGTTCTACATTCTTTTATCCAAGACCTCTTCTCTACTCCATCCATACTCTTCCAGATCTTCGGTCACTTTATCCTTCCATCTCAACCATGGTCTTCCCCTTACCACCAACTTATCCAATACCTTTCCCACATATTCCTCATTGCTCTGCTCCATATGCCCAAGCCATCTTCAGCAGTCTTCTTCTATCACTTTTCCATATTTATATGGGGTCAGCGTTATGGTCCTTTAATCTTCCCTTCCACAATTTTCTATCCAATGCCTCTTCTCTACTACATCCACACTCTTCTAGATCTTCCGTCACTTTATCCTTCCATATCAGCCGTGGTCTTCCCCTCTTCCTCTTACCCATTACCACCCGCCTGTCCATTACCTTTCCCACATATTCCTCATTTCTCCACTCCATATGCCCAAGTTCAAGCAATTTTCAGCAGTCTAGGGTTTCATTTTCTAGGCGGCAAAGATTCACATTCGAGATGTGCAAATTCGGTCACCAACCGATTCATTCAGTGTGAAGGTTTTGCCCGTTTCTTAGAGATGAGAAAAAATCATTCATTCACTCGGCCAGGGAAGGATTTCGACCACTTTTAGTTCGTATTCTATAGAAAACTATAGGTCTTCTGGCGCAGGATGATATTGATTCTTTTTGTGCCATAAAACAAAGATGAACCAAAGTATTCCTATTTCCGAATTCTGTGTTGTCTCAGACCAAGTGTGTTCTTTTACATAGTAGCCATGTTGCTGGAAAACTGTATTATTTTAGAAAGAAAACGTTGTGTTAGAATGGTTTGAGAATCATAATCAAGCGTTTCACGTGTTCCATTGGTTGCCAAATTCGGCAACATTTAAACTTGTTCAGCGCTTGTGGGTGAAAGTGGAACGCGATACTATACTTGGGGCAAAGCTAACCTGGTACACTGTTAAGGCTGCGACGACCTATTCACACCAGTGCAACAAGTATTCATTCGCAAATTGGCGAAAAATGAGATAACCCTCAACATTATTAGGCTATTTATCGCCTAATTTGGAATGCAGAAAAACGCGGTTGCCAAAATTCCAGGCGCCAAATTTCCCGCCAATCGAACGAAGTCCTCTTAGTGGTCAGTTACTTGAATGACGTCAGCGCTCGCTATAATGATTCTTTTTCCTAAATTTAATAAATACCAGATTTTAATTACAAACATATGCCTATGTTTTATGTATTTTAGCATTATTTTAATGTTTTATGTACGAAATGTATCTTCTATTAACTCTCTTAACGTAAGAAAGGGCGAACTATATTGCACTGGCGAAATCATACTGCTCTGTGCCTTATCAGTGTACCAGGTTAGCTTTGCCACGAGTATAGACACCAGTGTTTTGTTCGATCGCCAAATTGTAGGACTTTATTTTATCCAACCAAGCGACAAAAATCTAAAATACCTTTTGATAAGCGTCACTCTTGATTTAATTAACCGGCGACTTTCCAATGATATTGCATTGCTTTGAATTCGTTTCTTGGAATGACCACATTAAGCGAATGTTTATTTTAACAAGCGGGCATTGCACAACTCAACTCCTGTTTGATAATCACAAAAATAAAGTAAAAACAATGTAAGTTAAACTGTACTTACATCGCTGGAGATGTATGACTATTTTTGTTTCTTCTTCTCTTTTTGGGGTGGTTAGCATTTTCCCAATATATATATATATATATATAAAATATAATTAAACAAGGGAAGCAATTCAGCACTTACTCAATACAGAAACGCGCCATTTAATGGGATCTGCTAAACATCTATTACCTTTGTGAGCTAACGATGCTGTTCAGACAGTGTAACAGCTGGAGAGGCAGTCAAACTGTCAGAGACGTATTTGTGGGGAGGAGGTAGGGTCTATGAAGGTAAAGTTGTATGCATTGTGATTCATTTTGATACGATTGTTGTTCATGCAATGTATATCACTTGTTTTTATAGGATCTATTTCGAATTTAAGAATAAATGGATCATTGTAACACGCTCATAGTTTTCGAATTACCGAATCGATTCAATTCCATTTTGATTATAAATTAAATAATTTAGGGAAATATAATTTCTAAATAACGAATGAGACTTATTGCGAAGTAGCCCATAAAAGGATTATTTAAAATGATATTTCACAAGGTATGCAGGTTTTGGATATTTGAGACTTGATTATATCTTAATGAGAGAAGAACTACTTCACATATAAAGTATTCTATAATTTATTAATTGATTTATTGAATTGGCGGTTTCGTATTTCATTTTCCTAAACTGTTTATGGAGAGTGGGAAGACAGCACCGTATACGGCGGCCACCTTTTTCCATTCATCTCCAACTGCTCAACAACAACAACTGTTTATGGCATTTACTGAAATGGAAGCACGATATGCATTTAAATAAATTAATTGATAAAAATGAGAATTTGGTTCTCACGATTTGTTACACAATGTAAGAATTTTCAATTTTTAACATATATTTATCATAGTATTTTGATGCAGGCATTGTTGGAATCAAAGTTTTTTTTTTTCGAAGATTAGAAAATTTCATCTGTCATTTCTAAAATAACCGATTCAACTAATAAAATTTGCTAAAAGGCACCAGTTTTCTCATTCCACACCAGGGCCGCAACTAGGGGGGTAGCGTGGATAGCCTGGCCAGGGACGCAGGCAAGGGCGTAAAATCAGCTGAAATAATTCCCAGGAGAGAAGAGATCCGTCTCTAGGAGGCGCAACTTGGACGGTTCTACCAGGGGCGCAATGTTCACCTGACTACGGTGCTGTTTCTAGTTACTAAAATTCTGCAACAAAATTTCGCAATAGTCTAATACTAATTATTTAATAATAATAATATAATCTAATAGTTTGATACTGATTTTTTACTTTCAATTAAAAAATTCCGACGCATTAAACTATCATATCACGTTATTCATTTACGTATCATTTTCAGCTATTTGAAAAAATTATTTATTATATATAAATTATATGTATAATATTAATATAATATATTATATGTATAATTTATTATATATATTATTATTAATATAAGATAATTATATAAAAAATATAAATTTAATTTGTTTATTTATTTTTATAAGTGATTTGACAAATTGATTTCGCAAGACGTCAACTACTTTTCCATTGAAAAAATTTGCAAGAACGAATTAAATTTTGGACAGCAATTAAATCTCGGCAGCGAGGCTATATACTCTAAATTAATAATCAGTATAAGTTAATTGAATTTACTTAGCTAAATATTTACAATTCATTGACACGCGATAAGAAATTGACAATTAAAGTTTATAAATAGAACGTCTATCACGCATTTGGCCTTCATAATTATTATTTAAAGGAAGTGGAAATGAAAGTGACAAGCAGAAAAAAATGTTTTTAAAATAGCGACGGGCCTTTATTGACACGAGGAAGAGATAATGCTATTTAATGTCAAAAATGCCACTATTTGCTGTGTAAAAACGTTATGAATTACAAACAAAGGAAATTCTCAACGTATTTGTTGCGTATGATACATACCGGCCCCTATTTATCGTTAACCTATTGAATATTTCTTCGTTAACCTACGTCTGTTTTTAAAGTGATTACTGTTTTCATAGAAATACAAATTGCGCCAAACAAAATTTCATTTCAAGCCGTTATAAGATATTTTAAATAAACAATCTCAAGTAAGAACCAGGGCACTGTATTTGAAAAGAAAACAATATTCTTTTTTTTATAATTCACGTTAAATCTATATTTATTATAAAAACATGTGATTCTAGTTAGTACTATAAAACCGTTATCCCGAACCTCTGAATTAATGTAATTCCGATTATTCGGAAGTTTCGAGTAACCAATGCAGACTCGATCCCAGTTGATTCGGATAAGAGTGGCGTTACTGTACGTATATCGGATGTTGGGAAAAATTCAACAGAAGCTAAAAGCTATTCATTAAATCAATCAGTCATTTTGAAAAGAGGTCAACTCCATCTAAAAATAATGAAAAATTTACCCTTTTCAAAATGACCGACTCAATTATACTTTTGATTTTTTAAAAATATTTTGAACTATTTTCTTAGCTTTCTTAATTTTTTGTCATTTTTTCAATTTTTTTAAACTTTATTTCACGTAGAAATATATATATATATTTAAAATAAATAGTTGTGTTTATTACTTACAGAAAGGAATTAAGAGAAAAGAGGTACTTAATAGTTAAGGAATTGGTGGGGGGGACACCCTGTGTTGACTAATGTGTTTAGAAAAGTAGTTCCCAACTCAATTTAAGCCGCGGACCACTTTTCCACTTCAATTGGACTCGCGGACCACTTTGAAAAATTCTCATGAGTTGGCTGCCAGATCTGAATCAAGACCCCAATACATTAAAAACATGTATATCAACGTAAAAACATACATAAAACCGTACATACACGTAAGGATATATAAATAAATATCATATAATACTTATATAAATAAGCTTAAGGAATTGATAAATTTTCAAAATTGAAATGTTGAGTTAATTTATTTTACCACAAAATTTATAATAAAATTCAGAAATGATAAAGTGCGATATATATATTCATGAATATTTGTATAGACAAATGTCTAGAGGGTTAGAACTCTAATTTGACGCATTTACGTACTTTATCTCTAAAAATTTTCAATGCAAGACCTGAATCTGACTGGGAGCTGGGTCTTTTTTTGGGGGGAAATATATTTGTAAAATCGTTCTTTGGAGGAAAATAAAAGAAAAAAATAATAAAGAGAAAAAAATCTAACGAGAATACGGTCAAACCTCGTTAAGATGAACACGCTTAAGACGAATTACTTTTAATACGAACCGTTTTCTGAAGTTCCGTCAGATTGTAAAATACTACAAATATACCATCAATTTCATTTTTATATTTAATTTTAATATTTAATAAATAATTTTTATAAGTATTTTTTTTAATTTTTTTAAATAATGACCCATCTC
>QLNU02015359.1:79809534-79830603 GCA_006491805.2 Dysdera silvatica | reverse complement strand
AAATCGGTTATAATGACCTTCAAGGGACTGTGCAAATTCGGTCGTTATAACCGATATCTTTTTAAAATCACAGTAGCCTATAGCAGTATAGTACACTCTAGAGTTTTATAAATTATTTTGATAGTAAAAAGTATAAACTTTTTGGTTTCAAAATTAAATAAAAACATAATTATAATGAATTTAATTTCCGTTTATATTAAATTATATTTATAGCCACACTAACATACAGTACTCTTTCTTAGTTTTTAAATTGAAAGAAATGTTGGAAAATAGTAAAGTATACAATAAATATACAGATGAATTTATTTTTATATATATATATGTACAATTTGTTCATACATACATGCATGATGGATTACATGCTAAAACAAAAAGTTAACGTACATGCAACCTGAAAACTGTGTTTATGTTTGGATAGATAAAAAATCAGTTTTAAGTGTTTGTTGTTGTTTTTTAAATTGTTTTATTGGTATAACATTTTTATTTCGTTTGGTATGCTATTCCAAATATTTAATCCGTAATAATTCATATTATCTTTTCCATAATTAGTTCGAATATTTTTGGTTTTAATTTCTTTTTTATGACGAGTATTATATTTGTGGTCTTCTTTTATTATTTCTATTATGTCTATGTGTTTTCCTTCATTTATTCTTTCGTATATATATTGAGATATTTTTAATTTGTGTATATTTTCTATGCCTAATAGTTGATGTTCTTGTCTAAATTGATCGGTTGATTGGTATGATGGTGTTATTTTATTTATTGTGCCACGTAATAGTTTATTTGTTTTTAATAAGTTTGTTTTAGTTAATTTTCTCCATGTTGAATTTCCGTATAAAAATGTACTATAAATTATTGAATAGTAAATATTAGTTATTGCTTATATAATGTAGAAAACAAATCTAATGAATAATATTTATTATATTATACTAATGACTTCCGAACAGTGCCGGTTTAAGAGTTTTGTGGGCCCTACACTGAAAAAATAGAATAGGCTCCTAAAGAATATGACCCTCGTGATATTTAATTAATAAATCACTTTTTAAGTTCACTATCTTCAATATTCAGGTTTAGCAGTAATAAAAATTTCTCAGACATTTGTAAATAAACAAGATTAGAATAACGCTTAAATTTTAATAACTAACCCACATTGTTCCGACTTATGACTGTCAAGTCGCGTCGTTATATCCGATACGAATTTCCCTAGTTAGAATATACGTAGACTACAAAATCGCCGTCGTTATATCAGGTTTCGTTGTTATATACGATGTCGTTATAACCGATATATTTAGTATGGAGTAGAATAGCAAACCAAACTTCTTGTAAAAATTCCGTCGCAAAATTCTATTTAATCCAGTGCAGAAAAAATAACCGCAACGCTTTTCTAAGCTATGAGATAAATATACAACGTTATCAGTTGCCGTAATCTTGTGTAACGTCACTACAGTATCATATGGATTGTTATCTGTTATTATAACGTTGCATAATTTTATTAAAGGAAACGCTGCCTTTTATATATGTCCCGTTCATTCTCCTTTTATGTTCGAAGAAATGGGAGGTGGGGGGAAAGCGGAATGGCTTATTCAGAAATATTTGCATTATTTTTAGCCAGTGCATTTCCATTTAAAATTGAAAAATAAAATCGCAAAGAGGTTAGAGGAAATTTTTTTTATATATATGTAGTTAAAAAATTAAACAATTTCGAGGAGAGGTTGCATATTTTATGATTTTTGCCCTTGAAAAAAACTCCCGAAAATTGAAATTTTTTAAAACCAAAGGGAGTGAAGTGCCCATCCTTGCCCTATTCTGCCGACGCCCATGCAATGTATAATATTGTGAACTTTTAAAAAATCATAATAAATCAACGAGCGCATCAACGAATATAAAAATGGATAATTTCTATAAAGCAATTAATGTACTATATTTTTATACTTGAATTAAAACTTTAACATCTGTAGTTTAGGAGCTAAAACATTTTTTGTGGAGGTTACTTTTTTTTGGTTTTCAACTACTGAATTTACTATGTTGCGTCTTCATGGAACCACATGAGTAAGTATTGCGGAAAAATTAGAAATCTATCCTTAAGTTTTGGTCTCATGATCCTAGCTTCGATATTTTCGGATTCGATTTAATTTTAAAAGTTTGCCATAGACTAACATAGAGTATAGCGTAGCGCCATCTATGGAGTGAGAATCAAACTAAAGCTGGTCCGCGTGCAACCTTAAGACAAAAAGAATTGTTTTCCAATATAATTTTTCTGCATTGCGCATTTTTCTGACCCTTCCAGTGTCAGTGGCTTCAGGTAAAAGAACATTTAATGTGCTCAAACAAGTTAAAAACAAGTTAAATGTTCACCGCTAAATGATGGGTCAAGAGAGATTGAATGGACTGGCTATGCTCAACATAAATTACGATGTAGCACGAAAGCTCAACTTTTCTTCAATTATCAATGCACCCGCAGAAAAAAACTAGAAAAGCTTTTACTTCATCAAAAAATTAAGAACAGTCAATAGTAGTTTGCGTTACAAATTACATTTTCTTCATTTATTATATTTTCATCATATACATTTTCAGCCATTACCCTATATGTTCAAATTACAGTACTTGTATATTATTGACATTTGTCATTAGTAATTTTTTTTTCATTTTTGGCTCAGAAGGCAGGCCCATGGAAAGGGGAGGATGCCCAGAGGCCCCTATATCATAAGGGGCTCAGCGCAAAACTTTATAGTTTCTACTTCTTTAAAATTATTATATTAAATACATCTGAACGCAGGATAAAAAATTATCCTGGGCGGGAAAATGGACTCGGTTTAGGGAGGGGGTGTCCGACCTGCTAAACCGTCTAAGGGTTTATTACTCTTGTCTCCGGCCCTATTAAAGGTAGGGGCCTTACAAAAGGAAGTGGCCAAGGTCTCTCTCATCCTCGCAGAGGGCCTACATATGCCAGTGTTCAGGAATAAAGTATTAATATCATTAGTTTGGTATCAAGAAAGCTAACAAACATTGATATCTTTACAATTGATGAAATTTCTTTGGGCTAAATGAGCCATATTTTCTGCTATATCATGATATTATAGGAGGTAGGATAACGTTTCATTGGACTTGCGATTCATGACGCTGAGTGGCGTAGCCATTTTCAAAATTATGCAGGGTACACAAGTAGTTTCAAAGAAGACTATATGATACGGCATTAAAGAGAAGAATATGCCTCGATGTCCAATGGGAGGCTCTGAACCCCCATTTCCTATGCTAGTGATGCTGTCAATTGATGTCTTATTGAAAAGTTGGATTATATGACATGAAATTCGGGTTGCTTATAATGCTATAAAAACATGTAAATGTAATCTACATTGTTTTAAGAATTGATGAGGTAGGCGCGGAGCTTGTTAGGTTGATTCAGATTAGTCGTCATGCCATAAAAACATAAGTAACGTTATGCCATAAAAACATTAGTACCGCAGACCTTTTTAAGAATCGATTAGGTAGGTGCAGAGTTCGTTAGGTTGATTGATCAAGTTTAATGGCAGACAATTTTTGCCTCAGTTTACACACATATGAAGTTAATAATCAATAATGATCATTTAGTTCAAAGAAAATCCATATTTTCATTGTTTTAATATTTATACACAAGTTCTGCTTCTTGATAAGAATATTTAAAGGAAATTTGGACGATAATGCAATACCTCAGCTCTCCCCTGTAGCTGAGCATTCTCTTCTTCTTACCAACCACTGTGCAGTGGACTGTGATTTGCATTCATCTTCACTAATACATGCTGAAGAGTGTTGACTCTGGCACCAACCGCAAGTGTAATTCTTGGGCAATTCCAAGCATGTTCTACAAGCCTTAGCCATGTCTTCGCAACGATAGACCACAACTAGTTATAGACAAAATTGGTTCAGAAAGATGAAATTACCAAGTAACAATTTTTTTTTATATTGACTATAATTTCAGCATTACTTAATAACCAATAAAATGGTGTATTTTATTAGAATATTAAGATTATGCATGCACATTCACGCATGCAATGCCTGACATGGAAATTGCCCCATCCAGAAGGAATGAGGGTATAGAGGTGAATTAAACAATATAAATAGGACAGTACATTGGCGTACGCAGAAAATTCATAAGGTGGGGGTTACAGACCTACGACACATAGACTCCTATGTTAAGCATACAAAATTTCATTGCAATGGGAGGTTATCACCCCTTCGACCCCCTCCTGCGTACGCCAGTGGAACAATATATAAAACATTTTTGCAGTGACCTTATTTTCAATCACGTACAACGTTTGAGAGACAAGATTAATGCAGCACAATTTGAACGTCTCAGCTGGTGTTTGCACTGCTATAAACGGCAATGCAAGCAGCAATACGACGTGTCACTGAGTCTTATATAATCTGCGGATATCATCTTGAGGAATAGAACACTGACCATAATTTAGGCGATTAATAAGCGAGATCGTATGTAGGACGATTTGATTGCAGATGGCGTCTAATGTTATGCCACAGATTTTCAATTAGGAAAAAATCAGGCGATCGTACATGGTATCAGAGTATTGGAATATGTTATAAGAATTGTTTGGAGACCGATCCTAGCGACATTCATACAGACGTTACCTTGCTGGGAAAATTACCTTTATACATATATCAGCATTCATTAATGGTGGAAAAATTATACAAAAATATTGTATGCCTTATATATATATTAGATTATTATCATTCTTATAATAATGAAATATGTTTATCACAGAAGATTGAAAGATTAGTTCCACCAAAGTTTCTTACCATAAACGGTTGCTATCACAAACGATTTTCATATTTTCATTACACAAAATTTTCCTAGTGTTATCGTAAAAGTTCAAATTTTTATACCAAATCGTCATTTTATGCTTATAATAAAAATTACCTTACATTTCACTATTATCTTACTGTTATCATAAATATTTTTATCGTCTTATTCTCACATTGTTATCATAAAACAGTAATATCACATCACCATCATACGATATGGTGATGGTATTTTTTCTAGCTATTATGAAATATTGTTATTATAAAAATTAAACATTTCATACCATGAACATCATCTGGGTTGTCTAATGTTTTGTCCCCCGAAACAACTTCGATGGATATTGACAGAGTTGGCTCCGGAGTATCATTAATAAACTAGAAAGTAGTCCAAAAATTTAAGAACTGTCCAAAAAATAAAAGATGGCACAAAAATAATATTTATAATTTGCACTTACTTCCACTTTATCACAGAAAATGGAATCTGCTTTGAACTTTCCATCGACTTCATGAACATAGCCTTCGATGTTGAAGCGACATTTGAATTGAGGATGGCGAAAAACGACCTAAAATATAACGATCATAGATAAAAAGCAAAATTTATTAAATAGCAGTTATTAATGTTCACAACTAACACGTAATGGTGGATTGAAAAAGGATTTTCAAAAAGGATTTTTTATTATAAATTGTTTTAAAATTGTATTGTTCCCTGACCCACCAATAATTCTGCTTGGGGAAAAAAGCACAGCAAAACAATTTCAGCTCAATCGCTCGTTATTTTCAGGTCCCACAAGAAGTCAGAAAAAATATTATTGATGTCAAATGGTGAAAACATCAAACTATTTTTTTTAAAGGTTTTCGTTTCTTGACTCAACATGTGGTTCTAATTGGTATAAAGGGACCAGAAAATAAGTTTCAGTTTACCCATTCGTAACCTTCAGGTTCCACAGAAAGTCCGAAGAAGTTCATCTTGGTGTCAAACTTCCGAAGTTCGTTCCGTGACTTGATTCGTCTGCGTACGAATCCATCCCTGGATCCTGCACAACATGTTGTCAATGACACTTCTGTAACCAGTTTCACACGCCTCTCTACTATCTGACAATGGCAAGGGTGCTTCCCCATTTCAAACTGTGAACGCTTCTGATAAATCTTGTTATGTATTCGTCGCTGAGGTTCAAAGTAGCCGGTGGTTCCAGAAGATTGGCCCAGAGAATCATCTCAAAATACTTCTCTGTTTTTAAATTTAATTTGGGAAGCTCAAAATGGCGTATTTTCCCTTTCCAGTCAGTTTTCATTACTATGCTTTGAGTATTCTTCTCAGGCCAAGTTCCCGAAGGTATACTCATTCACCTTCCAGCATCGCCAACAGAATGTTTTTAGAGTGAGCAAAATAAGAGTTACACTGAATATCTTTTATGAAAAATTTCCTTAAACATTTCTGCCAAAGATGAACTTTCCTTGATCATTCTGTGAAGATGAAGTGCTTCATGGGGTTGTTTCAGGATATTCTTTATTTCAAACCAGGATGGCACATAAATCTTTATAGCATATTTTGCTAGGAGCTTCAAGTCTTCTCCTGATGGTTCGGATGTTGATACGTAAAGACGAAGAATACCGTTGGGTGTAGTGGGCCATTTTCCAAGGACTCTTCTTTGTTAAGTCTAGATGGCACCCCCACAAGATATTTCCCTAGAAATATCAAGCAGGTATTTTTGGTCTGAACTTGGGTCTTTTTTTTTGTCAATTTTGGACACAACAACTGAAATAGGGACATAACCTGTCACAGCAAGGGTTTCACACGTTTCTAGGGATTTTTCTATTGTTCCAGAAAACCTTTGTGGGCCAGATGTCTTTTCATCAATCTTCTGTGAAAGATGACGGATAGGCAGTTTGTTAATGTGCAACAAGCATACAAATCAGTGCAGTTTATGGGCAACAAAGACTTCAAAGCGTAATTAAAATATAGGCTCGCAGAAATACCAAACAAAGTACTGCTTTCATGGTTGAAGAAATCTTTCCAAATTTTGTCAGCCCTCTCCCCCTCCGAGATTTTGGTATTCTTTTTAAATCCTTGTACTTTTCATTGTAATTTCTTATAAGACAAATAATTTCTTGCTGACTTACCACAGTTATGGAGGCTTTCTTAAAAAATTTTGCAATGTCACAAGAAACAATTTCGCTAATACCTTTGATCGCGAATCTTTCTTGTTCCTTTTCTACAATAACTCATTTCTTACCCAAAGGATATGTTTCATTAAATTAGATTACGTTGGTAAAGCTGTTTCTTTATACTGGAGTTCCAAACACACTACAAAAAGTTTAATTTCTAGCTGAGGTCAGTGCCGGATTTATAAATGGGCAAGTTGGGCACTTGCCCAGGGCGCAAAATTTCTAGGGGTGCAAGAGGCTGCAAATATTCTTTAATTGCAAATTATATATCGTAGAATTCTATCAAACAGCTCTCTCCGAGAAAGCACCCTCCACCCTTTCTTTCTAAATCTGAAATTCTGAAAACTACGAGAAATAACCTCTGCCCCCAAGGATGGATCCAGGCAGGGGGCATCTTCCCCCTTGAGAATGATGTTTAAATTAACAATGATCATTTTCAAGTAAAAAATACGTAAAACTGAACTTACAACTGAATTTTCAAGCTTTGCGCCCTCACTGAAATTTTGTTCTGCATCCACCCTTGCCCCCTCCCTAAGTATATATATAAATCGTCGTCAAATAAACTAAATTTATTTTTAAAAATATCATTATTATATCTTATAATAATGCATATAAGGTAGGCTAATCATAAATGTCGCCCCTTCCCTATCCTCCGCGATTTTTCGCTGCATTTGAGGGGGCGAAACGACAGAATTTTATTTCTTTCTGCTAGTACGGCAGGAGAGGTGTCATGGGTGTAACTAGCTTCGAAGTCTAGGTGGCTAACTGTTTTCCACGAGGAGCAAAACCATATACCTCAATGTTTAGAAAAAATGTTCTAGAAGGTTAGTTACGGTAATGGTGGGGGCGCCAAAAATCGTCGTGCTCAGGGCGCCCTGTTCCCTAAATCCGGCACTGGCTGAGGTTATCTTACTGTTAGTCCAACATAAAGCACGATTGATAAAACTCACAAAACTACCAACTGGAGTGCCTTAATTTAGTAGATCAAGTTTTGTAAACCAAGGCACTCCAGTACCAACTGACTAACAATGACAAATCGTTGAAAGACGAATTCGTCATCGATAAGCCATCCAACACCATGGAAGCCACGTCATCACTTATGTCAAGCTAGAACCACTCGTCAGAACAGAACCCTAGGCGTCCTGCTGTTAACGAACTTGGTTCTTTTAAACTTAAGGACTAGATCACAGGCTTGAAAAATTGTAATAAATACTTTAACAAGACATGCACGGCGACATTTAGGAATACGTTGCACCTATCTATCTAAATTAATGCTTCTTAATGACATGTTTTGGTATGGTTTGCCAGGCCATAGTGTCGTTTTGGATTCTCCAAAGTTTTCCGTTTTTCTCATTCGCTCACTTAATTGATTGCACAATTTCGGGTCCCTATATTCCATACTGTTTCTTGCTTTTTACGTCTTAAATATTTGATACGTGGATTAATATTCATTATATGAAGGTATTTACTTACCCTTGATATAGACTTCACTTCCAACCGAATTACATGTTCTGAACCGGATGGAACAAAGATTTCCGGGTTGTATTTATTTGAAGGTTCAATACGCGGGCATAATTTGGGTCCTACCCGAATTAGATTCTCATTCTGAAAAAGTAAAATGTTGTGAGTTCGCAGCGTCTTTGTTTCATAGAAAGTTTAATTTTTTTCAAAGTTCTATATATAAATAATTAATTTTTCCCCTAATTGACATTTGTTTGTTTATAAATTTGAATTTGTTATTTTGTGGCTAAGGCTACGATTATGATTACAGCTTTAAATTTACCGCTGCACTTGAGACGACAAGGTGACTTTGGCAAATTTCTTCCATGTTGTGTGTGCATGTATTTTTGAGCAGACACCAATGGCATGGATATGGACTTGTGGAGCAGTCTGTACATCTAAAAAGTTAAGGAATGGATACATCAACATGAACGAATGACAATAGCGGATTTTAAAGGGCTATGTTACGTTTCCTTACGAAGTATAGGAACCGCAGTCGTACAAAGTAACGCCCGTTCCAGCTAAGTCAGCAGTTCGAATTGAAAGTCTCACACTGAAGTGGTCTATAATAAAGAGTTATTTTGGATTATTTTGATGATAAATAAGAACATTTTTGTAAGATAACTCGACACAACACTACGCAGATAATATTCACAATCAGAAAACAACTTTATACGAAGCGAAGGTAAAGCGGAAAAAGTATGTGTGTACGTTAAATCGCATTTTCCTATTTTACTTACTCTTATAACGTAGTTTTCCGATTTTCGAAACAACATTTTTAATGCAATCTTGAAATAAAGATGTTGCATGCATGTGAAAAGAAAAAGTTATGAAAATGTGGTTGAAATGTAGTTATCGACCCCATTTATCGCCAATTTTACGGCATTATTAAATCATCGCCAACTCAAGTTTACCATCGAACAAAAAAGGCTATAATTAGAAATGAACTACCAGATATTAGGAAGACGGAAAACTACGTTTTAATCCAAAAATATTATAATATTGATGCGAACAAAGTTATACACATATCGTTTACTGTAAAATATAAATAAGCAACTAAATATATTACGTTCGCCCCGTGGCAACGGAGGAAGTAAATCTCTGGTTGGGGTAGAGCACATGACGTCATTCCCTTTTACTAAGGCCTTTGTCTCCACTTTTTCACCCAAAACTGTGAAGGCACAAAGAATTCGCCTGTTACGTTTGGGAAGGTTGTCAACAGTTAAGTGGAACTAAAAACGAATGAACAATTGAATGAGTGAATTACTTAATTAATTGACAGGCACAGGGGCAAACAATTCTCCAAAACTTACATTATTTGCTGATGTCATTGGAGTTTGCTTTGGGTATACATCCGTAATTCTTATGCATTTCCCATCGTACCGTAATGAACCTTTTGGGCAGAAGAGGTCGAAAACTTTCCTGAAACATTAAAAACTATCTAAAAAATTCTAAATTTATTTAAGCATCGTTTGCAAATAGGTTTCGATATTCTTAAGTAGCACAGATTAGATTATTGAAAAACTCGTATTGTTATTATTAGAAATGAAAAACGATAATTTTTATCAATGATTATTTTTATTGAAATTTTCATTATGTTAACGGTATATTTATCTATTTTCTTAGACAAAATAATTCACTTTTGATTTAAGGAACTGGGTAAACGTAGAGTTTTGGAGGAGGGATGGAAAAGGGAACATCTTTTTTTTTCGAACATTTACTGAGAAAATTGGACACACTTAACAATGGAATAAAAAAAGTAACAATAAAAAACAAATAATAAAAGTAAGGACAACCAAACGCATCTATGCATTTTGAAGAAAATGAAAAGTATGTATTAAAAATAGTTTACGTTATGTTAGTTGAATTGTGAGTCATGGCAAAGATGTAAGCGAATTGCAAAATGGAAACAAATTTGTAGGCGCGCCGAAAAAACTAGATTTCAATATCAGCAACCGCCTAATATTTTTTTTTTTTGATTCTCGCGACAAAAGTCGCATGTGTGCACCAGGACTACGTGAAATCCTCCAAAACCGGTACCAAATGTGGCCGTAAGTAGAGTGGCTGGCATCTTAACTACAAATTGAATGTTGAATTTGAAGCAGATAACATCTCAATTTAATGAGGATTCATTCACAAATATACGCACAAAGACACTTTGTCTCACTATGGCTCAAACAGGCTTTGACAGCTAATAACCACACCTTGTCACTATGTTAACTGCAAGGCAGTGAGAAATTCGGTTGTACTTTGCAAAAGCCCATCCACATTGGAGTGGGGATGACTGAAAACAATCTTGTCGGATGAATCACGATTTACACTACATCACGCCAAGATAACTCGTGTAGTTTGAAGAACATGAATCTGTAGACAAAATGTGCCAATGTTGTTAGGCGTACTGCAAGCAGGTGCAGACGATCCAAATGTTTGGTCAGTTGTCAGACTGTTTGCTAGGGAATTCTTCGTACCTCTTGAAATCTTTGTTATTGACTAAATCTATATACAGTTCACCTGTAGTCTGTACCACAGCAATACGTATTTTCTTTCTAAACTAGAATGCCCTCTTTCAATATGACAAGGCTTTACTCACCGGTCCCATCTGACGCCATTAGGAGCAGGCCAATGACTTCACAACGTTCGAATGACCTCTTCATTCGTCGGCCATTAATCCCATAGAGGTTTTACGCGACGTATTGAGGAAAACTGTTTGTGATCAGAACCCTCTTCTTTATCTGTGTCTGATTTATGCCATGCGCTCTTGAATTGTTTTGCAGCGACATCTTTGTCTACAGGGGCTTTGTCAAGCCCCACAGTCTTTACTTTTTGCTACCTGAATGGACTAACTCAACTAATAAATTATAAATCATTATCACTTCATGTAAATAATTGCTTCCGTCTGAATAAGATTTACTTTTTCAGAATCTCATTAGGCCCTTACCACGTTGTTTGCCTGCTTTGGTGCATGATAAAGGCTGTACAACACTCTATTAGGAAAATGTACGTAATAATTTATTCTATTAGTGTATTCGTCTTCTTTGGTGCCGCATAACCTCTACTGTCCTGGTGTCATAAAAATCTAACAAACCAACCTTACAGTAGGTCTACATATTCTTTGTTTCAGGGTACCGCGTTAAAACTTCAAAACGTGCATGGTAAAATTACAAAATGAATCAATTTTAAAGATTGAACGAAATTGGTAATACGTACTTTGTTTTGTTTATAAGTATCGGCCAAGATTTGGAACCTATGGAGAGGGCATAAAAATTTTAAATAATCAGGACATTAAAATTATTGTTATCAATAACATTATTATAAATATTAGAACACATATAAGCCAAATAGATTTAAGAAGAACAACGTTTTAGGTGTAAGAGAAAAAATTTTAACACATTATTCGACGTACGTTTCGGACGGGCAATGGCCGTCCCTCGTCAGGAATTCGAGTGATCTAAAATTAAACAGCACTGAAGTGTTGCCGTATCAGCACTGAAGTGTTGCCGTGTTTACTGGCCAATTTTCGCGATACTAGCGCCATCTGCTGGTGACAAAAGGAATCTAGTAGAAATTAAAGAGCGATTTGATGTTCGGAGGAACGAAATTAAGTTTTTCCACGCTTGGCTGAAACTCGGAGTCGTCTTGTGATCATTAATGACAGTTTCAGAGTTGAGATTTATAAAGAAGGCTTTCAAAAAATTCAGTTCGTGTTGCGATTTCGATTGACGGATAATTGACGCCACTTGGAAATTGAATTTGTGTTTTTTCTCCCAGCAATGAACTGCGATGGAGAATTTATTAAAATCAGCCTTTGAAACGTAACGTTGATGTTCTTTAATTCTGTGCAGTAAAGCTCGTTTAAATCAAACAACAATATCAATCAACGTTTATTGGCGTAGTGATACCAACGCCGATGGTATGGCGTGATTAGATGGTGAAACGTTCGAAAGAAAATAAATATTTCTGCCTTCGGTGGGACCTGAACCCACGACCTTCCACTTGCCGGGCGGAGGCTCTACCCACTGAGCTACGAAGGACAATATATAATCTCTTTACGAACGTATATAAAGACTATTTACTGTTGCCAGTTATTTCGCAGAATGGTGTAGTACATGGACTACTATTTAAACCAAATTGCAAAGAGACTGGTATTAAATTGATCGAAATGCCCGTTGCAGCATATGTATTTATTTTATATAAATCGAACACTACGCAGATTAAATCAAACAACAATATAAATCAACGTTTATTGGCGTAGTGATACCAGCGCCGATGTTATGGCGTGATTAGATGGTGAAACGTTCGACATAAAAGAAATGTTTTTTCGTTGGGTGGGACTTGAACCCATGACCTTCCACCAGTATCACTGCGCCAATGAACGTTGATTATTGATATAAACGAAACTACTTAATTATCTCCTGATCATATTATGTGAGATAAGTACCTGAGATGGCAGCATACACAAAACAACTCATTCCAATCAAAATAATGAATTTTGGTACAAAGCAGCTCATGATGCCAATCTAGAAAAAAGAAAGGAATTTTACATAAGACGAAATTTTCATAAAAATGGAACGCACAGAGTCAAATTAAATCAAGTCTCTTGGATCATAACACTTGAATAATAATACATTTTGTATCATATTATTTGTATTATAAACTTCATATATTATTTTATTTTGTATCATATATTTTGAGAAAAACGAGTTTAAAGATGGTGCGTTATTTCTATGGATTATTCCCAAAGATAACCTCCATCTGGTGAGAAACAGGGAAAGTGTAGAATTGGCTTATTACTTTCAAAGAATGAAAAGAAGTTTGAACAAGGATGTGTTATGCACAATGGAATATTATATTCGTATGCAAGCCCAACTTAGAATGAAACCAACATCGTGTAATAGGGAAGGAATAAAAGCAGGGACGAATAATGAATTTTTAAAACTTTGCCCCAAAAAACACCCCTCAGAGAAATTGTTAATACTTTTGCCTTAAAGCCGTTATTGTTCACTTACCTTCAGTTTGGTAGTTCCTTTTTTACTATTGATTCTCTCGGTTAGTTGAAGTATTTATAATTCGAAGCAATGTGAAAAAAATTGAACACTGTTTTGTAACTTTTATCATGCGTTTGACGTCACATTATCAAAAGGAAAAGGAAGTGAAAGTGATCGGAAAGTATATTGAACCGGAAGTTATATACGTCGAAAGTTTTGACGCAAGAACAAAATGTGACTTAAAGCCGCCTTCGTCAATATTTTTTACAACAGTTTACAAATTAGATAATTTCTGATGTACACGCTTAAACACAACCGGAGAGTAAGTGTGGACGTCTGAAAATTTCAATAAAAATTAAGCACAAAAAATTACAAAAGCATGCCCCGGTGCATGCCCGTATCCAGAGGGTGGGGTGAGGGGGGAATCTTAGGGACCGGTCCCCCTCTCAAAACTAAATTTTTAATGGGACTTGGCTACGGCCTTGCATGCTGTGATTTTAGAGGTACAGTGGAAACTCGATTACCCGTCTTTCTCGCCTAACCATCGGCGTCAAATTCAAGTTAGGGCCACTCCGTTAACATCGACAATGAGACAATTTTACACACTTGTGAGGCTCTACCCGCAGGAGAAAACATTGAAATTAACGATGTTGTTGAATGGATGAACATCGGCTAATTTTAAGCAGTTTTTTTTTTGGTCGTAAGTGACGACGAATTCATTTAGCAAATGTTGAACACCAATGATCCTAAAGAAAATGATGAAAATGCGTAGAAGGCATAAAAATCATCACCTATGCTGAAGCAGAATGTATGCTTTCTAAGTGCATTTTACCTGGTTTGAACAGCAAACTGAAGCAAATGCTACTCAGCTATTACTGCTTCGAAGAGTACAGGACATGGCAACCAAAAAAAGCACGCAGTGTGTTTAAACAAAACAGAAAAAGAAAAACCCACGTTTTTCAACCAACAACAATAATTTTATACACCTGTATATGATGTTTCATATTAGTGTTTCACTAAATGCAAGTTCTCTTGATTCAAATAAACTTCGTTTGTGCCTTGAGCAAGTTTCACAATGGAATTTTTTTTAATGCATAATTTTAATAAAAATAAACTATATAATAATAATAATAATAAATTTTATTTGTCACAGTTGTACACAAATATTGCACAACAGTTTACAAAAATTATTCAAAAATGCACAAAGATTAAAATACAATATACCTAGTATCATATATCAATAATAACGCATAATTTTCCATAAACGATATATTATCGATATGCGCTGTTATTCATTAATCATCATCGTGCTAAATTAAACTAAAGTACTGTTACATGTGTAAACTAGTGTGATTGGTCCTCGGAAAAAAAACTAGAGGTTTAACTAGCCAAGGACCATTTATTTATTCGCTTCTTTTTCTATTAATCTAATAGTCTCCCTAGCAGTAATGTCTTAATTTTTTCTTGAACAAACGACTACTATTAATATTCTTATATTTATCCGGCAAGTTGTTCCGATGATATATACGCCTTTATACTCTATGCTATTTCTATATAATCTCGATTTTATCTTTGGCACTTTCAAATCTTGTAAATTCCTCCAATGTTTTTTATTATTACTATATTATATTATCACTGATTCCATATGCTTCAGTTCTCTTATCCTTATTATAAGATGAGAACGTTATTATAACAATTTTAGTTTACAATATTCATTAATATAATTCATAGGCAATATTTCATATTGTGCGAATAATCTGTTCTAATTATATATATTTCCTTTATCAATTGTTCTAATTTTGAATTTTTTTTGCAAGGATTTCAACATTTTCAAGTTTCCCTTACTTAAGCTCCTCCACACACAATTACAATATGATAAATGACTATATATAAATGAATGGTATAAATCAGAATTTTTTAGGAACACCACAAGAAATTCTTTTTATTAATCCAATTCCCTTACTTATCTTCTTGTTGACTTTATATGTTTGTTCCAATTTAGATCTTCTGTCAGTTATATATCTAAAAATTCAATGTCTTTAATTATTTCAAATTCTTGGCTATTTAGATATATTTTATCTGTTTGATTCAATTTATCCGTTTTTTTTTTAAATTTTAGTCTTAGAAATTAATGTTTTGATTTTGGTTTCATTCACCTTTAGCTCATTGCATTTGAACCATTTTTCATATTTTTTTAATCTCTTCGCGTCCTTCATTCATAACTTTTATAGTATTCTTGCCCCAGAGGAAAACACTTGTCATCCGCATATAATGTGATTTTACTTTCTCTTGATATATTTACTACATCATTTATATATAGCAGAAATAACAGGGGACCCAGTATTGACCTTTGTTGGGCTCATAATTATTTGCAAGGGAACCAGGTTTTACATCGTTTACGTATACAATTTGTTTTCTGTTGTATAATCTTTCAAATTATTATTAATTTTACCCCCAATTCCATATCTATTTAACTTACTCAACTATATATCTCTGTATCACATCGAAGGCCTTACTTAAATAGAAAAAAAACATGCCTAATTCAGTCAAACCACGGTCAAGAGTCCTCTGTATTGTTGTTACTGTATTTAATAGCGCATTTTCAGTCGATTTACCTTTTCTGAAACCACACTAATAATCACTCAATATCTGAAACTTATGAATGAAATCGGTATTTCTATTATATAATAATTTTTCAAAAACCTTGGCAAAAACTGAACGTATTGATATAGGTCGGTAATTTTCTTTATTTTTTCTTTCACCCTTTTTAAATATTGGAATTATTTTCGCCAGTTTCATTTCCTCTGGAATTTTTTATAATTGAATTATCTCATTAAATATAATTAGTATCAAGAATAATTCAGCATTTTTTTTACTGAGATTTGTTTGATTTTGTCCAAGCCTGCACCCTTTTTGTGTTTAAGTTCAATAACATTTTAAGCAGTTCATTAACCATAATTTCTTCCACGTACATATTTCGTTCTTTTTCACTATTCATGAATTTTTTAAATTCATCTCCTTCATACTATTTTCTATCTATTTCTTGACTTGCTACATTCACAAAATAATTATTTAATAAATTAGAGGTTCCTTTGGTATCTGTTAAAAAAGTTAAAATAAGACGGAGATTTAATAAGTTATCTTTTGCATCTTTTTGCCTACCCGTTAATCTGTTTAATATTTTCCATTTATTTTTACTATCTACATTATCAAAATATCTTTTAAAATGTTAAATAAAATAAATAAATTTTATTAGTAATCATTTTTCTAAATTTGTTTAAATAATTTTTTTTTGTATGAATAAATCGGTAGTATGTTCTATTTATCAGTATTGTATTATAACTTTCTCCTTTCTTGCTTAACAGTCTTTTCAATTATCCGTTAAGGCTCTGGTCACGTGTTTCATGGATAATCGAGGTTTTACTGTCCATGCTGTAAAATTTGTTGACTTCCCTGAAATTAAATTCTGGCTACGGCCTTGCCCGGTGGATTATTTGTGTTCACTCTTTGGCAATTGCGTTAACCCTAAGAAGGGTAACAAGAAGTAGTAACAAGAAGCACAAGAAGTAGTAACAAGAAGCACAAGAAGTAGTACAAGACGTACAAGAAGTAGTAACAAGTAGTACAAGAAGGGTACAAGAAGTAGTAACAAAGCACAAGGGGGGATAGTAACAAGAAGCACAAGAAGTGAGTACAAGACATTACAAGAGTAGTAACAAGCACAAGAAGTAGTAACAAGAAGCACAAGAAGTAGTAACAAGAAGCACAAGAAGTAGTAACAAAATACAGAAGTGGTAACAAGAAGCACAAGTAGTAACAAGAAGCACAAGAAATAGTAACAAGAAGCACAAGAAGTAGTACAAGACGTATAAGAAGTAGTAACAAGTAGTACAAGAAGGGTACAAGAGTTTACAAATTGATGCAAAAAATCCAAATGCTTAAAACGAAGTAAAACCATTGATATTTTTCTGTTTATCAAGTTGGGCAAATTTTGATAAGACGTATAAGTTTTTGCTAATTTGTTTTGCCCATGTTCTCCATGAAATATTTCATCGGCTATTGGCTTTTCCTGATTGATAAATTCAAACATATATAGCTCTGGTTTGATGAGTAACTTGTTAAACATATTCAATAGTACAGTGAACCCGCATTTTTACGAACTCGTGAAGATCGTAAAAAAGTTCGTAAAATCGAAAGTTCGTAAATGGGAATTACCTTAAAAAAAAGGAAAATACGCAATTTACACTCATCTTTATTTGTTACATATTTAAAGAAAATCAGTAATTTTTGTTTGTGTCATAACAACACTTCGCAAAATACATGATTCCACAGAGTTAATGCTGGCAAGCATTTCAGAATTACCCGTTTAAAAAAAAAAAAAAAAGACGCAATCCTGACAGCCACTCTGTGGCTTCTTTAATCATAGATCTTGAAATTAGGAGTGTAGTTGTAAATTAAGCAGTGCCGGAACGCTCTGTCCTTTGTGGTATTGTTGGGTGTGGGGCCGAGGAACAGAATGGAATAGGAGAGGCCGTTCCGGTTCCACTACACCCCCTATTGAGATGGCCTTGGTACATCGTTCGTCCTCTTCGGATTGTTCTTCGGCACAATCGTTGAGTACTTGATTGACAATTTCATCATCTGATATTACTTCTCTGCATGCTTGTACATTGTCATCTAGAATCAGAAAGTCCTTAAAAGTAGTCTTCAGGAACTTGAGGGGATCGCTCTCGGAGGTTTCATGTGCTGGAACCGTGAATCCTGCATGTTGAAACGAGTTAGCGGTCGTTGCTTGCAAGACGTGGGCTATCCAATCAGTTGTAGTCTTGGATTTCGTTCAAATTTTTGACGCACAAAAAAACAGTACAGTGACGAAACTGAGTTCGTAAAAAAGAGTTTTTTGAAATTTCAGTTAATATATTGGAGCGCAAATTAACATTGGTTCTATGGGATACTTTTTTGGAACCAACTCATTTGTTCGTAAAAACGAATAATTCGTAAATTGGAGGTTCGTAAAAACGCGATTACACTGTACTTTACATATGAATATAACAATATTCCAGTATAGAAGAACAGGAAAACTTTGGTTAAAAGTACAGAGTAAATTGAAGAATCTTAGTTAAAAATAGGATAAAATGGGCGAAAATCCTTTGTTAAAAATAGGATAGAATGTGTTAAAATCCTTAGTTAAAAATAAAGAGAACTATAGCGGTCCGTCCACTGGTTGTGACCGTTATCACAGGGATTGTAGAACTGCTCTTACATAAGTTTCATTCTCCGTAAATGTATCATGATTGCTCCATTATGTCCCATAGGGTAATCTTAGAGCTTGGATGCTTTACGGCGCAAGGACGGTTAAGGTTATGCTGTGTCAAGAACTGATTTTCTGATGAATCGGAATCACTTATGGCCTAGGACAGGGATTGGCAGCCCTTTTGGGTACTGTGCCAAAGTAATACCGCAGAGTAATTCCACGTGTCAACGAACCCCTCATCGAAGCGAGCCGCGTGCCACTCAGAAAATAACTGCTTATGTTACAATGTATTAACGCAATTTAAGTAAATGTTTTTTCTGTGTTTTTAATCCATTAAAATAATTGCTTTTTTTCTTGAAAATGGGTGGTTGGACTTTATGGTGCAAGGACAACAAGGATCCTTCTGCGCAACACAAGATGTCTTCTTGAAAATGTTCTTGTATGTTTGACGTATGATTTACAATAGTTTAACAATATACAGTACAAGCAGCATGATCCCCTTTCTGCATGAAATCACATTTTTTATTTAAAGAGTTTTTGGAACAACGTATGTTAAGTTTTTGGGCAATGTTATCCATAATACTAAACTTATAATGAAAAAACTTGAGTGTTAGCGAAGTTGAGACGGGGGGAAGAATGAAGTTTTGAAGTGGGGATACCAAGCATGGATCGTGTAAGAAGTCAATCGGTCTAACTGCGAATTTGTGGTTTGTACAACTTTTTCACGTATCCAACAATCCTTTTTAAAACGTATAAAAACAGAAGTTTTTATACGTTTTACGATTTTATTAAAGCAACATTTTTTTTTTCATATTAGCTGATGATGTGGCAACAAAAGATGTTAAATAACTTATAAAGAAAAGAACGATTTCTCCGGCGCCTGGTGGGACCCGAACTCACGACCTCCTGATTGCCGGTCAGGTGCTGTACCTACTAAAGTACAGGCGCAAACATTCTCTCCCTTACGACTATATATATATATGGCTTTCCATGGACAAGTTCGCTATTGGTGTGACTGGGGCCAGATTATGGCAAGGACTCGTGGGGCCCTCAAATATTTATTTGACAATTTTATTTAATGTAAAATACAGTAAATTGATAAAAAAACGATTCATTCTTTTTTCCTCCTTCTTAGGATTTACAATCCAAAACGAATTCAGAGAAATCATAACTGGGGTCCAATTGCAACTACGATGTTGGCGTGACAGTGTGATCGAAAAACATATTCTTATCCACATTTTTAAATGGGAATAAAGGTGCGCAAATTTTTCAGATTTACATCCAATCTTTATATGAGCGTTAGGGGGCCCCCAAATTCAAGTTGCGCCCACACTAGTCATAGCCGGCCCCTGGGTGTGACAGCGCTGTGACTACCGTTACCAAAGCGACAAGTCAAAGAAGCAAGAATGTCCGATATGACGAACTAGATTTTAATATTATTAAAGCAACAGTTTTTTCATATTAGCCGATGATGTGGCAACAATAGATGTTAAATTACTCGTAAAGAAAAGAATGATTTTCTTTAAAGGAAAAAAAAAAAAAAAAAAACTTACTTTAATAATATTAAAATCTAGTTCGTCATATCGGACATTCTTGCTTCTTTAACTTGTCGCTTTGGCAACGGTAGTCACAGTACTGCCACACCAATAGCGAACTTGTCCATGCAAAGTTATATATATATACTCGTAAGGGAGAGAGTGGTTGCGCCTGTAGCTTAGTAGGTAGAGCACCTGACCGGCAATCAGGAGGTCGTGGGTTCGGGTCCCACCAGGCGCCGGAAAATCATTCTTTTCTTTACGAGTAATTTAGCGTCTAGAAGTGGGTTTTACTTAGGGAGAGTTCAAGTATTACATAAGCAATATTTTGGCCATTTTATATTTCCCCTGGTAAACAAAGGTTAACATTGGCCAACATAGGAAAATATCCTCATTCGTCTAGCGGTCCAAGACACTCCGGGCTAAACGGAGGGACCCTGGTTCGAATCCAGGATGGGGAAAGCGTCTCTTTTTCTCCAAAATTACATAAGCTCTAGTTTGAGCTATAATTAATACGTGGGTGGCAGAAATTATTGTATAATAGGAAAATAAGCACAACAGCAAACCCCTCCCCTCAAAGGTGCTTACGTAATACTTGAAACAAATATCCCAATCAAATATAATAACTAAAACTCCCTTAAAACAAATTAAAAGCTTTAAATTTTAATGATTACAACAAACAGTTATTTTGACACTGGCGTAAGGTTTAAAGACACGACGTTTCAGAAGCCAACTGCTCCCTTTGTCAAGTAAAGGCAGAATGACTGAAAAGGAACACTTGGCTCTGAAACGTCGTGTTTTTAAACCGTACGGCAGTGTCGAAATAACTGTTATCGAA
>QLNU02015359.1:79787773-79806219 GCA_006491805.2 Dysdera silvatica | reverse complement strand
AATTATATTTCGTGATGTAACATCGCCATTTAGCTAACAGATCGTACACACAATAACACGCTTGCTTGCT
The DNA here is from genome assembly GCA_006491805.2 of Dysdera silvatica. Classification (NCBI taxonomy): domain Eukaryota; kingdom Metazoa; phylum Arthropoda; class Arachnida; order Araneae; family Dysderidae; genus Dysdera; species Dysdera silvatica. The sequence continues at coordinate 79,806,149 of QLNU02015359.1, read as the reverse complement.
TAGTATTCGCTCGTGGTTTGCTACCAGGTGTGATGCAAAATTATTAAAAATTTTAGCCATGTTGCAGGTAATTTGTTCAATTAGCTTTTGCAGAATGTTGTCCATGTTGATGATTTTCACTGGGTTGCTGGCAATCCAAATTACCGAATCTGTGGAAGAATATCCTATAACAGATTTTTATGACATGCAAGGTAAAATCATTTTTATTCCTAATAACTTATTGATTACATTAAAAAAACTAGTAAAAATATCAAGTTCGAATTTAATGAGCAATAACAGTATTTCTTTGAGACTCTTTCATATATACATGTTAAATTTTCCCACTACCTTTTGCGCAGAACGATACTTAATGTCCTTATGTCATAAAAATTCAGCCAACAAACCATTTCAGCTTGTTAAATCAACGATGATTTTTGCTGAGGACCCGTCACAAATTTTTGTGTCTTCGTTATTTTCGATTGCAACTTTTAAATTTGTATTTTGTATTGTTGGTTTTGCGTTTTTTGTAAAACTAGGATAAGAGATAAGGAGCTACTGTATACAATTTTGTGACAAATTGAAAAAATTGATGTCAGATTCTGTGTTATCATGAAGAGTTGCAAATGTACACCGATTCAGAAGTATCAATAATCTCCAAAGCAATTTTATCAATAAATTTGTCCAGCGAGTTCTCCAGTGGTTATGCCTATCGCTTTTGCATCCGCTGGGCTCAGTTGTCTGAAAAAAATGTTTATTTATAAGTGTCATAACATTACAAAATGATTCTCTGCTACTATGAGAATAAATTATTGGACATTGCACTACTTCCAGTAAAAATAATTCGGGAGAAGGTATGAAAATTAACCAGAAAACATGTAATTTCTATATAAGGTAATTATATTATAGCAGTACAATTAGATATTAAAAAAAATATTGTAATGTCAGACGACCTGCCTGGGCAGCAGTGGAAAAAGACTGAGGTTTGACAAAACCTGAGCTGCCCAAGGTCAAGGCCGGGTGGGCGTTGCGTAATTGTGTGAAATGCAATTAGTAGGATTAGACGGAATATAAATAAGTTAGTGATTAAAATATCCGAGTAAGATGGGAAGGAATGTAATAAAAAATAGAATTATGAGTTTGACCTTTTATTAAGCTTTGGTATACGTTAATGTGAGTAAATTGTATAAAATCACATTCAGCCATCAATCCTGCAACTACTAACCCAAAGCATAGTTTTGGAATGCAAAGTGTACAAATGTATACAAGCTTGTTACAGAGCACCATTCTGCTGTGGGTAAATTAAATCTGGTCGAGTTGGCGCCAAATGACTGTCCTTGCGCCATAAAAATTCAATCAAATCTTGTCAAGTTTTAATTTCATTTTGTCATTTCCTACTGTTTGCTCCAAATAATAAAGTTGATCAAAATGCTTTTTTTTTAATTCTATTTTAATACAGATGAATCTCCTGATGCATCTGACTTCATGGCGATGATCCATGATCCTAATCCAGAAGTTTCTTATATTCATCATCTGTCAAGATCATTCCTACGGATAACGAAGGACATTCTCAGGTAAAACAATCCCATAATCTTTCATCCCGTTGAGCATCTCTATACTGCAATGACCATGCACAAACCTGCGGTGGCGCAGTGTTGTAACGCGTTCCCCTTGTGCGCCGCTAATCCGGGTTCAACTCCCTACGGTGCAAAGAATGTTTATTCAAAGATCGCACTGCTTACTGTAGTCCAGGGTTTAGTTCCCTAGGCTTTAAGAGGTTCAGATTCTTCGGGAAACAGTAGGTCCTGGCACAGCATGACCATTGTAGTCCTTGAGCTGTAAAAACACAAAGAAACAAACATATATATATGTATATATAAAATATATGGGATATAAATTAGAGTACAGCACAGATTAGGTCCATCTCAAGTCCTAGGGTTACGATCGCAGATTTCACTCTGAGTTTAATTCCCTAGGAAACTTTGTTGTGTTTACATTAAGCAACTGACATTGGACTCCTGAGCCACGACAATTTGCTGGTCTTACCCCAATTTACCTCAGATAAAGTACTTGAAAATTAAAGTGTACAATACGGTTCTGATATTCCACGTTTTAAGATGGGATGTAGATCCTAATTTTAAAGGGAATTCTCCCCTTTGCCAAATATGGACTAGAAATGAATCACCGGCTGTACGCCGTGACTTAGGCATTAAATCATTGGAAAGATAGCACGAAGATTGCTGGTTCGAATTCAAACTATGTACATGTCAATTTTATCTTGCTGTTATGAGTAAAATAAAATCTAACATGAACTTTTTTAAGCATGGAATGTCAGGTTTATTCACAATGATAATCCCCCATAACCTCCTTACTCGAGGAGAGGAGATACGGACTTAAATTGGTAGATTCAAAATGTAAGTGTACGTACAGACATGCAACACAACATCATAACAAAATATAGTCGCGAACATCACGTGTTACGGGGCAAACTTCGCCGCGTATCATCAGCACGTAACATGACTGCGTCCCATCAGTTCATCCCGATATCCAGCCTACACTGACAAAACGCTGTTGTTCGTAAACCGGCCTAAATACACGAACGTGCGGTGCAACATAGCCCCGTGGTAATTCTTTGAACCGACGGGGAGAAAAACTAACTGATGGGACGAGGAAATGTTGGTATTCTGTTACGGGATGCAGTCCAGACTTGACATGCGAGGGTGTTACGGTATGGTGTTCTATTTCATGTGTGGACGCGGCCTAACATTGATGCTATAGCATAAAATAGAATTGGGAAATAACACCTTGGGATATGGTTAAAGGGGGATGCACATGCAAAAATTTTGAGAACCACTAATTTAAGGAGATTCCTTTTAGTGTTCAAAAAAGATTGTCAAATTAATCTTTACATTAAGTGTTTGAAACGGTTTCAAGATATCGTGAAACGTTAGTTTTATTTCCTATCATGTCAAAGTTAATCGACTCGTAAATTCTATTGAGGCATTTGTCTAAGCTTTCCGAATCATCTTGTCATTTCTCTTTATTAAATTTTGTTAGCATTAATAAAATATCCCCCAATGATTTGATGACTACAGCACTTGAGTTCATAGGATTAGATTTGATGCCCAGTTAATTCTACGGGAGAACTCATTTCGTAGGTTCTAATATATGCCGTCGTTCTTGTCATCGCATATAAAAATTCGAATTATTCGATGAAAAGCCTTAAATTTGAAACCAGGCTTTTCTTTATATAATCATACCAGCTTATATCGAACTCTGATACGTTGAAGTTTTCCATGTCCTTTGAACTTCGCAATACCCATCAGCCAGTATGGATGGATGGATGGATGTTTTCGTGACTTCCTTCAACTTCGTTATAAGCAGGTACGACTATATTTGAAACTTTAACTAGGAAATGCATATATCTTCATTATCAAAAATCTTACGGAACTTGAATTGTCCTTACTGAGACAGATCTTTAAACTGTCTTACTCTATGGTCATATATTTTAATTTCTATGAAAACTCGAAGGTCTCATTGTATTAAACGATTACATACTCGCAAAGAAAAGGATGATTTTTCATGTGTCAGATATCACGTATATCAACGATTACGCTGCGTGTTTTTAATCGAATCATTCAAATATCATTAAGTTATCAGTCCTAAGTAACGAATTTACTTAAATACCTAAATTTTAATTTGATTTTAGCTTCACACCACGATCCTCCACTGGACAAGTAGATATTTCCAACAGCCTGAGAGTGCTGCAACAATTAAATCCCATAGATTTGTCAGAATTGCTTCAAGAACAAGGAATTGTCATTCCACAATCGTTTCCTATTACGTGCGATTCTTCAACTGCTGCTTACAGGACAATGGATGGATCTTGCAACAATCTTCGACATCCTTGTTGGGGAAAAGCTGAGGAACCTTACCAGAGGTGGTTGCCTTCCGAATACGCTAATGGTAAATTTTTCTGTCTACAAATGAATAGTGCCCATGGTTGAATGTGTTGTGAAATTTAAAAATTCATGGAAGTACTCAATCATTGCTAAAAAATACTATATAAAATTAACGCCCCAGTGGTTATGACAAGTCTTCGAATTAGGTTCAGCTTGCAGTAAGCGTGGTTATGGATAAACGCGTCGTGATTAGGCTGTCACATTAAGCCGTCAAACCAGTCCCAGATATCCCATAATTTTCTTGGGAGGGAAAGTGTAAGAATACATGGATTTACACATACACGAGGAACCACAATGGTTCCATGATTTTAACCCAGCTATGCGATAGCGTATAATTCGTTTGCGAAAAGTAGTCCGACGGTACCGTTAGAAATAACGGGAGCTGACGTCACAAACGGCCTAGCCGATTACAGCAGAGGGGAGGACATCATTTCAGAACTGGGTTTTTAGCAAACGTGTTTCAGCGCCAAAAACCAGTTCTGAAATGACGTCCTCCCCTCTACTGTAATCGGCTAGGCCGTTTGTGATGTCAACTCCCGTTATTTCTAACGGTACCATCGGACTACTTTTCGTGAACGAACTATAGGAGTATAACGTGTTCACCTATCTCGCCGTTAACAGAGGTTCGATTTTGATGGATCGTGTGCCGTCTCTGCATAGAGTAGGTAGGAGTTTGATTCCCCAGGCCAGAGGTTCGGATTTCGCGGAAACCTGAAGATCTAGGCAGAGCATAATCTTGGCTATCTTTGTGACATAAAACAAATAGAAAATTCACTGCTTTTAAAGTTACGATACAAATCATTAACTTGATGAAGTCCGTATTAGTGTATTGTGTTTCTGAAATTAACCGGCCGTGGTTTATCTTTCATACTCAAACAATCATGCTATCCCTGGGCTTAATTTCAAGTATGGGCAATACGCTTATAAATTGAGAATAAAAATAAGTTCACTCAACCTGTGTAGAGTTTTTGGTGATGTGTGTGTTCCGTAATGTTTCTGTTACATGGATATTTTTGGGATTAAAAGGATGTCGACTGGTTAGGTTAGAAATGGGGGAAAACAAAGCTGTATCTATGACAGATCTTGTTGAGACAACGCATCTTCCTGAATCATCTCGATGCTGTTTCAGATATTCAAACTAACGATTACTTGTTAGCTGCACCAATTGCCTGTCGTGACTTTCATCCAATCCTTAGAAATGAAAACGTAAAATTTAGAAGGGCAATATCCATAAACTTAGAACCAATGTTAGCTAAACTTAGCTTCGATGCATTTTTTTCTTTTAAAGGTATTTCCATTCTACTTTTGGGCAAAAGGTTTCATTGGACATGCTTGAGCTGCATGTGTACGTTGAACTAACAGTTTTAAAGTTTTCGATATTTATGAATTAAAATGTCAGTCCTGCTGTGGCACAGCGACATCGCATTCACCCAACGTATCATTAACCTGGGCTCGACACCTAATAGTGTCAAAATAGAATTATTTGCAACAAACTGCTCGCTGTAGTCTGGGGGTTGTTTCCCTGGGTCTTCAGAGGTTCGGATTCACCGGAAAACTAAGTCATGGTTCCGCAAAATAAGTTAAAATACTTTTTGTTAACTTATGGAATCTAGTCTACGTTCTTCGTAGTCTGTGCCGTGCGGTGTTTTCATTTAGAGGTCTTACAAGACCTCGCACTGCACTAAAATTACACATACTGTGTATATATTAAACGAATTCGAATACATGAATATACAAGTAAAAATTCTTTCCGCACTTGATGTATACAACTCAACCTAGATATGCAAAACTGTGAACTGGATGACTAATTGAATGATTCTATCAGACGTGCAGAATCACCAATAGTGAACTGTAACTCACTGTATGAAAGTAATCATTCATTAAATAATTTCCCCCGCCTATGATGGGAGCGAGTGCTCTACATGAATTGTATCTGTGTCACTTTTTTTTTGGAGGAGGATGGAAGCAAAAAATTGAACCTATTCTGTTTCGTCAACTAGAGTTGTGATAGAGGTGGTTGTAGAAATTTTAGCGATGTCTAAATATTGTATTTAACGATGTCCCTAGTCTTTAAGTTAACCTTATGAACTGAGGAACCAGAGAATTTAAAAGAACACCATATACGTGTGAAAATAACCTTTACATGCCCTGCATATTTTATTCAATATGTTCTTGCTTTTTTATTATTAGGCGTCGATGAGCCAAGGAGAAGGAATGACGGCCTGCCATTGCCAAATCCTCGTTTGTTGTATCAATATGTATCGAGCGAATTTGAACCAACTACAGCAACCCAAAACCCTATGCTTACCAATCTGCTTGTTACTTTCGGCCAGTTTATCACCCACGATATCGTCTTGACGCCAACAGTAAAAGTTAAATTTTGGGATGGCCAAAAGTTCATTGACAAAAGTAAGTTCAACACTCACTGCAAGTTGAGGAGTTTCCTTCTAATAAAGAACGTGGTGGTGGTCTTACAAAGGAGTAATTGAAACTAATTGCATATGCATGAAAATCTGGATGTCACATTTTTCTTGTAGAGTTGACGTGTTGTAATACATCATCTATTCACCCGGACTGCTTACCAATCATCATTAGCATGAGAGATGGTTTCTATCCTCCTGGTCATTGTATGGAATTCGTGAGATCTGCTGCCTACGCTCACAGACCTTCTGGATGCTATCCTCCAACGCTTGGTAATCACGTTTTGAATACCCTTTAGAACACCGCTTGATATGCTGTTAGGCATATTCACTTGCGGATACTGATGCTGCTGAAATTTCTAAATATGATTGTTAAAAAAATTACTGAATGCCCTTTTCTTGATAGGCCAACGCCGAGAACAAATGAACCAGCTTACAGCCTTTATTGACGCTTCAGCAGTTTATGGTTCTTCCGAAACTGAAATGAGGAAGCTACGTGAACATAACGGTCGCGGAGGTAAATGTTTGTGCATTGAAGTTTCACACATTCTATTAAAACCTTTCATATAAAGATAATAAAGCAAAATAACTTTGACAGTACCACAGGGGCTCCAACTTGAATTTTGGGGAGAGGGGCTTTCCGTGAAAGAACTCGCGTATGCAGTAAAGCGAGTAGTCAGCCAGGGAGACAGGAATAAAAATTTTATTGCAAGTCTTTCACACTCAACTACGTTTTACATTTATTTTCCAACTTTGAGAATGTCAGACGTCTTGAATATTCGATGATCAAATACTTGCAAAGAGAAGTGATTTCGGCTGCTACCAGGGGCTGAAAAGTCGCATCTTGATTAGCAGTCAAGTGTTTTAAGCTACACACTTTTCTCTTTAAGCTGCAGGCGTTGATCATCCTCTACTTTGTGAACTTGCACACAGATTTCACTGCTGACAAGTTCTTATAGAATGACTCAGAGCTTTGACTGCCTTATTAAGAACTATAATTATAGAATTACCCTAATCCCAAATATTTTTTAAAGTATCAAAGGCCCTTGGAGCCCCTTACATTAGATGCCCATTGGTGGCTTATATGGTGAGTTTTAATAGAACAAACCTTTCTCAGATTAACATGAACTAGATAAGCAGTCGTCCATTAATGGTTTAATATACCATTCTTTCCATCGTTAAGAAATGCACAAGATTGTTCAGTCAACGATTATGTAAACATCTAATATGAAATAACACACACGCGAGGGTTCCAATCAATTCATGCCACTTACAATCTGTAAATGGACTTCTGGTGGTAATAACTTTCAATGTATCGAAATAACTATTGGAAGCAATCATGAGTACACAACTTAAATGCAGCATTTGTTTAGCGCCATCAATTCAAATGTTTTGTACATATTGTTTTATGTTGTCTTGTATAAGCATTACCTACTCTAATCTGGGCCTCATTCCTGCACTAGCAAAAAAACGAGGTTATACTTGCATACGACGTCGCTCAAGAGACTGGATTCTTTAAAGGAATTAAACTGGATTGTGAAATATTTTAACATCTATTAAAATTTTAAATTTACTGCAAATATGTACAAAGTTTAAATCCAATTATACATGTAAAATCATTTTCATATCAAAGTATTTTTAAAACGTATTTGGTAGCCAAGCTGCTGATGTCCAATGTTTTTGGGATTTCGTACCCACCAAGAAAGACAAACAGTTCTTGTAAAAGCTCCCGAACAGTCTGCGACAAACGTTGCCATTTGGTTGGTAAGTAAAGCTATTTTCTTAAAGATAAAACCTTTGACTTTTAATACAATTTTCGGCATTTGTCCTCTAACATTTGCTGCTTTGACGGGAGTGAATGTATTTTCATATAAACCGAAACGTTCAAAACTATTTTATTCGTAATTTTTTGTGAATATTCAAATTCCATATTGCGTATACTGAGGAACTATGTTTAGGACTGCATTATGAACTTTAAGGTGGGCTGAATGATGCTTATTCCCGAAACTCATTGGGATAGACATTTAAAAATATTTTAAAATTCTCTAATTCGCAGCAGCTCTAACCTTATGGCGGCCGTAGTGATGCAATAATAGTGCTTCTACTTATCATGCCGGCGCAGTGTGGTAACGCGTTCGCCTAGTGCGCCGTTAACTCGGGTTCGACTCCCAACGGTGCAAAGAACGCTTACTCAGTTCTCAAAGATCACACTGCTCACTATAGTCCGGGGTTTGGTTCACTAGCCCTTAAGAGTTCCGGATTCCTCGGGAAACAGGTCACGGCGCAGCATGACCATTGTAGTCCTTGAGCCGTAAAACCACAAAACAAAACTTAGCTTGCCATTATTCTGGGTTTAACTCTCACTGATGTTATGAAATCCTCTCATGAGATCAAATCCATAAATTCTTCAGTGAAATTTAATTTAAAAAAAAAATTTACGCTCCTTTTGACATGTAGAGTTTTGTGTTTGTAACTTATCCATTTAAAAGAAAAAGAGCTTATAAAGGTGTTGTCACTCAATATAAAATATCGGTAAATGATGAAACCTAATTCACCCTAACACAATTATCAAATCATCGTAAATCATACCTAACTCACATCAAATGATATCAGCACCTGCAAATCGTCTAATTATATACTTAAACGCAATAATATCCTACTTGTTTATAGTCTAATGCAAAGCGGCGTTGAAATATAACGTGTCGTTGGTCAAAATGTTGTAAAATTTCGTGGCAATTTGAGTTAATCTCCGTAAAAACACTTAACATTAAATAAAACTTACTTATTTCTCAAATATTTTTAACATTAAATAAAAGGCTTGCTTATTTCTTACTGTAATTCGAAGGTAGATTCCTTAAGCGACAAATGTTACGCTTTCCTCGAGGAAATGTAGGTCCCCTGCGCCGTACGGTGACGCAGTAACGCCTTTGTCTATCGTAAGACTTTTAAAAAGGGGAGCTGAGTGAGATGCAATCCTCCATTTTGTTGTCATTGTATCACATGATCTCATTCACTGCTGTATTAAAGTTGAGTGATTTACAAGTTATTTTTAATAAAATAGGGTGAAATGGGTTAGTGTGGCACTAGAAATCGTTTAAATCACTCGATAAATAAACATAGAACGTTTGGATTTGCAACAGATCTTGTAAGAAGAGAACAGATTAATTTTCTAATGGTAAATGTTAGGAGACTGGAAGTGTAAAACAAAATGGCGTCGATCTAGAATTCTATGGGCTCTAGTCTATCGTGGCACCCATGCCATTCCACCGTAATGTAAGGTTTGCTTCCCTTGTCAACAGGGATTCGGATTACTCGGAGCACTGTAGGCTGTGCCACTGCATTAGTAGTAGACCTTTGTTCTTTTTATACCGTGAAAAATATAATTCTTACTGCCCTGGTCTTCACACGAGTAATAACTATCGCTTTGCATTATCACGAAATGACTGACATAAGGTGTCAACGAAACTTTCGTTCCTTTTACGTAAAGTCTAATTTTTTCATAAACCCCATGTACAACCTCTTCGTTTGGCGTTGGATAGCCTTTTCTGTCTTCTCACCGTTAAAATTTAACCAACCGGCAAAGCTTTGTTAATGGAATTCATTTCTGTACGGCCGTGCTTTCTGACTTACACTAATCCTTTCTGGCTCAAAGGTCCGGAAAGAAAAAGATCATAGTCCAGGCTGTATTCAAACCAGCGGTCTTCAGGTTCATGCCCTGGTATTCTGTCGATTAAACTAGTGAAGACGGCTAACCATAGTTCTTAACTTTGTATTTAACCCAATCTAATGTAATTTTCCTAACTTAATAAAAAACTTAACTTTGTCTTTCTAAATTTCTTGGCTACATTTGCCAACTTATTTTAAGGTTGAAATTCAGTGGCGTATTCACGATTTTGTGGACCCTAAGCCGGAAGGAGAGAACAGGCCCCCTAAATATTAGGACCTCCTCAGAAAATAGGTCCCGGCGTAGCATGACCCTTGCTGCGATTACACCGTAAAGCTCGAGCAAAGAATTAACTTGGTTTCTGACTTACGAAAACGAGAATTGCAGAAAACCTTGTTCTTGAAACAAGGGGGACACTGGTCAGTTTTTTTCTCGCCTCAAAACTCACTTTCTAAACGAAGCATTATGAGCCAAAAATAAAAGTTCAGGTCGTACTATGTTCAGTAAAAAAAAGTTTTTGATCATGTACCTGTGTTTTTAAAATCTTAATTTTGTTTTTATAGGTGAAAGGCGAGGAAATGAAAACCCCGCATTGGCAGCAATTCACATTCTGTTTGCGCGACATCACAATGTGCTTGTTGATTCTCTACGGAACAAAGGTTGGGAGGAGGAAACCTTATTCCAAGTGGTTAGAAAGATCGTTGGAGCACAGTTACAGCACATCATTTACCATGAATATGTGCCTGCCATTCTCGGAAAAAGGTGAGTGTGCAAAACGTAAATAAGTTATCGCTAATTGTGAAATCATAAAGTATTCAAAATATGGGGGTGGAGGAATTCAAGATGGGCATGTAATGGACGAAACTTGGACCTTTTAACAACCATGGAAAAGAGGTTGCTTTCGCTGGATTTCACGTCGGCCACATACTCCTCCTATCGATATCTGTTGAAGGCAGAAGACACGTGATGTGTACTACGTATAACGAATTATATAATTTGAATATTTTGCGTATTTTATTCATTTGCACAAACTTCAACCAACAGCAGTCAATAGCTTTTAATGGAAATCATTTTACTCTTCATGACATTTTTATGCGATTCTTTTAACCCTGAAATTACCCTGAATTTTATCAAATTTTTTCAATCCCAGATTTTTATTACATTTTGTTTTGTTCTTGCTTTTTATTTTTTATACTTAAAATACATTTTTACCATTGTATAGTATTTCTCATTTTAAAGCCGTATGTACGGCCTGTCCTTGTTCAGCGCAAAATGACCGTCGTTGACCTTGCGCCATAAAAATAGTGAATTGGCCATGAATGAGGTAATAGTCTATTATAAGTTATAAAATCCACGCTCTTAGCTTTAATATCTCTCAGCAAAGCAATTTGCTCCAGATTAACTTAATAACTACCTTTTAATTACACCCATAGTTCGTTCGCGGAAAGTTGACTAATGGTACCATTAGAATTCACGGGAGCTGACGTCACAAACTGGCTAGTTCATTACAGCAAAGTGGGGACGTCGTTCCAGAACTGATTTTTTAGCGAACGTTTGTCTGCGCCAAAAACCAGTTCTGAAATGACGTCCTCCCCTCTGCTGGAATCGGCTATGCCCTTTGTGACGTCAGCTCCCCTTATTTTCTAACGGCACCATCCGGACAATTTTCCGCGAACGAGCTATAGACTATATCAATTACACCTCGATAGATTATATATTGCTGAAAAGTTTTAAGAATAGATTCTTAAAATGAGATTGTGAACTTGAAGTTAATTTCTTTCCTTGGCTTTTATAGGCTTGCTTCTTCAATGAACTTGTTAGTTCCAACCGCTCAATATCAATACGATCCCTCCATAAATCCGACTTTGTATAATGCTTTTATCACTGCTGCATTCCGGTATGGTCATAGTATGGTCAGTGGGAAACAGAAAAGGAGAGGAAGGGGACTAAGGGGAAGTCCCGTTCTCAGCCATGATTTCTTTTCAATGGATGACTTCTGCGAGACTACTTCGGATCCTGTTTCCCGTCTTCTCGGAGGTCAAGCGGAACAACGTGCTCAAAACGTTGATTGTATCTTCACAAAAGAGGTTAATTATTTTCAGTATCCAATATTCCGTCATCAGTTATAATCTTAAAGTATATTCTTGTTGTGATAAACAAGTCTTAATTTCTTTCAGCTGACCCAACACCTCTTCTCTAAAACACCCAATAGCAGAGGTTTGGACCTCTTCTCCATCAATATACTGAGAGGACGAGAACACGGAATAGCACCATATAACAAGTGGAGAGAAACTTGTGGATTGAAGAAAGCTAGAAATTTCAATGATTTGAGGGCTGAAATTCCCGATTATGTAGTTGACAGACTAGAATTAATTTATGGGTATGCATTTTTCTTCAAATATTTTCCGCCGAAGAGTTTCATTTTCGCTAAATTCTAAGAATTCTATAATAGCTCCAGGCCAGCCTCTAGTGATCCCATAGCTATCATCAGGTTTTGGTTCACTAGGCTAAGCTTGATTCCCAGTATACTAAGGCCGGACGAAATGAGCACCTCCCTACAGTAGCACCATATTCGTTTAGTGTGCGTTTATCCAGAGTTCGATTCCCAACTGTATCAAAAAAACAAAACTCTTACTACCTGCTCACAATACTGGAAGGGTGTTTTGTTTTTTAGTGGTTTTATTAAGTTCTTTCCATATTTCCCCCAGAACACCACTGAAGTATATTAGATGGGTGAGGTCATAAGTAATATGACTAAGTTTTTTCGGTAAGTGCTTCGGGACTATTATACCTAGACCTTTATTTTGCTGAATGTTTTATTAACCTGGTCATTCCAAATTTGATATTTTAACGTCGAGAAATTCAATTCTGTGTACAGCTTCGACTATTTTGCTTATTCACTCTAATATTTAATTTCGTTTCAATTCTATGCATATTTTTCAGTTTTAAATGTAAAAATCTTAATTTTCATTTTATTTTCTCTCGGTTGATTTATTTTAAACCATAATTCGTACTGTTATCTAATATTGGCTTTTCCCATCTCGCGACTTTTATATCGTTTTGTTTGGTACGTTTAGTACATTACCGTCACTACGTTTTTGCCATTTTTAGTTTCATTTTTTGTTTTATAACAGTGTGCACTTTCTCATCTTTTTTGACACAGAATAAACCTTAATCTCCTTTCGCCCTAAAAATACAACCAACCTTAATTCATAGTCCTATACCTCCTCCCCAACCTATTTCCAAAACCATGTAAATATTCTTATCTCAAGAATTACACTAATATCTGCAAATAGTTACAGCTCTTTCTGTAGACATAAATATATCTTTGACATATAACGAAAAGAAACCATCCTATTTGAACCCTTATTAAGAAAGCTTCATGTCTGGCGCATAACCATTTCTAGCCTTGCCCCCTTAAGAGTTAATCAACCAACTAAAATAGAATAACTAAACCTTTTTAGTGTCCAACTTGAGAAGCCACGCTCTGGATGATGTTGATGTTACCTATATGAGTCCATTGATAACGATTCATCAATTTATTCGTGTCCGACCCATGTTAACTTCATATGGAAAAATTCTCCAGTCTCTTACAAAGCACTGCGCTTACCAAGCATAAAATCACCAAAACATGACAACCGAAGTACTGCGATTTTTGCCTCCAGCGATGAGACATTAATTTTTGAATTAGGAGTATATTGATGTAATACTTCCAAATGGGTTATTTTAATACGTAACACTAGATTATAACCAAATCTTAACCATCTGGCGTTTTGCACATCCAATATAATCTATGAAAATTATTTAAAATTTTATATAACTAGAGAGATGACAACACACGCTTTCTCTTTTAATCATTATAGAGCTGATCGAGTTGACGATGTGGACTTGTTTCTTGCTGGAGTGTCAGAAAAGCCTGTGAATGACGGGATTTTAGGACCGACATTCACGTGTATCGTTGCGAACCAGTTTCGAAACATAAAATTCGGGGACAGGTTCTGGTACGAGAACCTGAACCATCCTGGAGCATTTACACCAGGTGGGCAAATAAAAAGGATATCAGCTTCTCTACAATTTAAATTCTGCAATGTTTTCTGTATTCTGTGTGATTACAATCAACCTTATGTTTCAGATCAAATAGCGGAAATAAGAAAAACCACATTTGCTTCGCTGGTTTGTGCACATTCTGATTTAGAAGCAATTCAGGTTTCGGCATTCATGGTGGAAGGGTAAGGAATTGGGTATTTTATAATTCATGGTTGCGTGCGCTCACTCTTTTAATCGTTTTTAACAGAAGTAATCCAATGGTTTTGTGGTTAAACTCGGCGCCTCTAGCTAACGTTATGAAAAAGTTGTAGCTGTGGCTCTGACAGATGAAAACACTGTATGCAAGGGTTTTTGATGGGGGGGTTACAACCCCTCATTGCGATGAAATTTTATATCTATAATATATACCTATGGAGTTGTGGCTCTTTAACCACCTTATGAACTTTCCGTGTATTCTAAGAAAGGGACAACCGCATATGAATAAATTTAATCAGCTAACCAACTAAAAATATTAACTGCCCCAATAAAGGTTGTGTAATTTTTGCTTCTGTTTTCAAATATTAACATCTAATAACTTTATTTCAATCTGAATTAAGCTGTTACACAACAGGATTGGTGTATTTTAAGGAGATTGTGAAGCTCTAGAACAGCGTAGTGAGGCGTTTTTCTCCTATGTAAAACCTTGGAAGTTAACTCGCGGTTGTAACTAGTAGTTTCCGGTTTTTCCCGCTGATCTGCAGTTCAGAGGTTTGGTTCCCTAACTAGTAGGTTATGATTCCTCGGAAGACTACAGATCCTGGCGCAGTATATTAGATGCCTTTGCGCTGTGAAACAAAGTTAAAATATACAATTAAACTGGTGTTTTATTATAGCGCTTAATTCTTACGCCATATTACCATGCAATGACTTCGTGAAATCAACAGGTTGAATAAGCAATGCTCTACTAAGCGGTTTTATTCTATTTCTCAATTTTCAATTACCCGGCATTTCTCTCCTTGCACTAATATCTGTGTACTGGTAACATACCTATATTCCAATATATGCATATAATGTAACATGTGTATTACTATATCTAGGTGAAACAAACTTTATGCTGTGGTTCAGAAAATATGAATGAGGGGGCCCGCCGTCTATTGCGGTGCTCCCGAACACGTCATGCTTAGTGTTTCCCAGTCTCCTTTCGGCGAGAACCCGAAATGCTTTCGCAATAGAGAAACCCCTTCGCGACATTTTATCGAATCTTTTAATCACAAAATCATATTTGTTTTATCTGATATTGGCTTTTTAAAGCTCATCCGATCTTATTGCATCGTTTTTCTTCATTATACGTATAATACATTTTTACACTTTGGATTTTTTATTTTTGTTCTTAAAACCGTATCTACGGTCTCACCTTGTCCGGCGCAGAATGAACCTCGTTGTCCTTGCGCCGTAAACATACAACCAACTAAAAAAAAAAAACCTCCCACTTGTTGATTTAATGAGCTACAATCCTATGAGAGCTTACATCGATTAAAAATAGGCGCCCCATATTTAACACTATTTGAGGTAAAACGTTTTGCGGTAGATATTATACGGGTAGTCAAGTTTAATTCCAACGGACATCTAGTATTCGCCGGATTTTATTTTTCAGCAGAAACGTCTAAGGAATTAGATTTTGTACTTTGGAAGATATTTCTAGGAAAACTGTAGGTGCCAAGTCAGTATAGTCTCGCCTACCCTTGCGCCATAAAACAGTACCATAGGTTCGGAAATCTGTAGGTCTCAGTTCAGCATAACCCTTTATGTCCTTGCGCCCTAAACCTGAAGCGCACAACCAAATATTCCTAATGTTTGATACTTCCGTAATTCATTAACTATGCGCAACTTGAAATTAGTGCACTTCTAAAATTTACTGCACTGAATACAGTGTCTACAGTGAATGCAGTGTTTACAATACTCGAGTGAACAGGGAAGATACCGTTATATGGAAATATCACCATTATAGGTAGACTACACCATATATATATATAATGTAATATTTATACAACAAAATCCGCATATATTCTTTTCTCATTTTTAACTGAATGCTTGACTTTTCTCATAAAGTTTGATCTGTGAATATAAATTATCTAAAAGTATTTTTAAGGGGTCTCCCTACTGTCAAACTTTCAGAAATTCCAATTTTTTTTATTTTAAAAAATTCTCCCAAATCTCCTGAACCTTTTAAGACAAACCACATAAAAAACACTGAAAAATGAGCTCATGGTAAGCAAAGATGTAAAGTGCTCTAATGTAAATAAAACGATTAAATTTACCTAAAATAGAAACCTTACCGAAACTTTAAATGCAATTTTCTCAAAAATCATTATTTTGAACTTTCTCGCAGGATATTTCGAACACCGTTCAAAATATTGTTCTAAAATGTGCCACTGTTTATATAAATTCTTTGACCCAAAACTGTAATATATAAATTATTTTATACCAAATTTTGTGATTCAAATGGTATGAAAATTGTGAAATTTAAAAAAAAAAAAATTATATTAATTGGTTCAATATTAGGTTCAAAGAAAAAGTACACTATTTTGTAACAATCCTTTAACAAACTAAACTAATTAAGATGCTAATGATACACGATCATGCGCGCCATATGACATGTTATTTTTAAAAATGAGGAGATTAAAATAATTAAACTAAAAGCAATACTTATCAAACTTTTACTCTGCATTTATATCCAGAATGTGTGCGAAAAAAAAAATCAATAAATTCTGTAGTTTTAAATTACTTTTTACTAACAATCAAAATTTTCATATTATTCAGTCTTTTAAAGTAGGGAAACCCCTTAAATTTACGTTTTAATGAATGTTCTGCTTTAGTGATGCCATGTTGAAACTCCGGTGAAATTTTTACTTTAATTTTTCAGGCCGCTCAACCCGAAATTCAGGTGTGAAGATATTGTTCGAAGCCATAGCATGAACTTTGAAGTCTGGGGCTAATCGTCCAATCATGGCTCAAAACCGTTAAGTTTTTTGTACTAGCTATCAGAATATATTTTGTTGAGCATTTTTACTAGTGTTTTATTTGAACTTGTAAATAATAAAAAAAATCTTAAACTTTGCCTATATTTATTTGAATATGTTAAAAACCTTAGAGGGCAATCTTCTGCGGAAGGTATGTGCTCCCCAAAAAACTTCGGAAGCCGCCATCTTGGGGAGGGGGTGATAATGGAATGGAGAGGATCATGTCTACAGAAATCTTCAATAGTGATTCTTTAACACGATACAAGTATAGCCATATCCATCAGATCAACTGTTCCGTTGAGCGAACACAGGTGTAGGATGGATTTTCGCCTCTCATAACGTAACTATAACTTCAATATTTCTCAAACTTGTTCCGTTCAATGTGTTCTTGGTATGTAAAACACTATCTCGACGCACAGTTTGGATAGCGTTAACTTACCAAAAAAATATTATTTGATCGTGGAATTTATTAATTTCATTTGTCAATGATTCTGATAGCTAAAAAAACTAATAAGCTAGCTATCTTCAGGAAAATGCTGTTCAAATGTAACCTAATCCTACTTTTGAAAATGATATATAGGGCCTATATATAAAGTTAACAATGTGAACTTTTTAACTTCGATTAAAAGGCAAAACCTCAACACAAGGTATTTTAGAACACTTCTTATTAGTATAAGACAGGAAGCTCCGCCGCTCTCGCAATGTTTTGGGTTTCGTAGCGAGCTATCATAAGACTACTATAAAATGTGGCCCGAAATATAAGAAAAAGGAACACTAAGATGTAGAAAAAGGAAATCAAAACCATTAAAAGAATGAATTCATTCTTTTAAACGGACCATCTCACCTTGTCTGGTGTAGAATGACCCTTGTCACTGTGCCGCAAAAATTACAACCAATTTAAACCAATGTATTTTTTAGATTCATTCTCCTGTTATTCAGAGAACCGAATCGCATCGAACTTTATACAGGCGGATACAATTATTTATATGCACTGATTTAAAATTTATTGGTAAAATTGGTATGTCTAGACAGTAAAAAGTAGACTTTGGTGTCTGACAAGGCCTCTGCTGCCCAGAATTGGATATACACCCTATAACAAAAAAAATCGACGCACCAAGAAGTTTTCCGATTGCGATAAAAATTGGTGGATGTGAAGAACATACATAGAAAAAGAAACGATTAAAATTTCAGAACAATTGAATGATTTATTGCAGAGTTTGACCGTTACAAAGGGAGGAAGTCAATAAAGCGTTGGTCCACCTCTGGCCTGGATGCAAGCTGTCACCCGGCGTGGCATAGACTGATAAA
>QLNU02015359.1:79736202-79783366 GCA_006491805.2 Dysdera silvatica | reverse complement strand
AAACTGTGTTAATTAGTTGTCCTTTTCCAATTAATTTAGTAATGTGTAGTGTCGTCGTCAAATTATTTCAAATTAGCAGGAGGTAGTTTACAAATTGTATCATTTTAGACATTTTCCATAATTTTAAAACATGTTTGTCAATCATGGTGTAATGGGAGCTGAAAATCCATAATGATCGGCATCTCCATTATTTATGTGGAAAGCCAACGATGCAAGAGACCGTAGTCGGAGACATTTCTATTGTGCCATCGTCAGTGCTCAAAGAAACTGTTACAGTTATAGTGAAGTTTGTGTTAAGTTTTGGTTCTGGTTAAGTCATGAGCACGCTAAGATGCCACGAGGTGTGGCTCTCTTGTTTTTTCTGTATTTTAGAATTCGATTAGTAGTTTATATGAATGTGGGTGTTCGTAAAATTGTAAATAAAGGTATGTTTACCCGTGTTAAATTTGGTGAGCTGTGCTAGAACTACCATCATCAATTTTACAAAAGCAGAGTTGAAGTAGGTGATTTGTAATTTCATATCCCGAACCCGACGAAAAAGATAAGTGCACTTTGATAATTTCAAGCGCATTTTTTGATATCTTTTAACAATTATATTTATCAACACTAAAGTTGGATTTTATTCATTTAAATTAAACAATATTGTTTGCACCAACAACTAAAGTTGGAGTTGCGATGTATTATTTAATATGTTTTCATTCACTCGATTTGAAAAATGTTGTTTGTTTTCATTGTGTTTTTTATACATATAATGTATACTTCATATTTTACAGTATGGGCAACCAAAATAAAGAGAAGACAAATTTCTAAATGCGGATGGTAAAATTAAATATGACGTTCAAGCATGTTTTCGGATATTCCTGAGGCGTTAAAAATTCAAGTACATTTTTGGATTTTCCCAACAGCTGGAAACCCTGCATTAACAATATGTGATGTGACATACTACTTAAAAGTAATAAAAACTACTAGGAATTAAAACTAGGGGGGGGGGGAGGATAAGCCTCCCACCTTTTGCTAGTGATGCCCATAATAGATATTCCAATTCAGTTTAAAAAATATTTAAACAGATTAATCATTTCACTTGCGAAAAATTTCCTCTCAGTTTGCTGTCGCTGATCTCCATCAGTTCTGCCAAATTTAAAATCCTAAATCTAGCTTGAAATCCGCTAAGATTGGCAACACTACTGCCAGTTTATGTGAGCAAAAACCTGGTTAGGCTGCTCAACGAAAGCAGATTTCTAGCTTCTTTCTATTTGGTAACACTGACAGTAGGCTCTTTGCAATTATTTTAGCCAGTATCATATCCTTTTCTTGTAGATACTGTAAGTGCCATTTAAAGAGTTGAATAAAAATTCCAATGCGGCAGATTTCGCTATGTTTAACAATTTTAATACAAATAAAAAAATTTGATGCAAAGTTTTAAATTTTTGGAGCAGAGATGGTGCAATCTTGCAAAATATATACGTTTTGGCGCTATACAGCACAGGACTATCGGTCTGGTATGACTATGGAAACCCTGCATTCCTCCAGCCAGAACAAAATTTCTGAAATCTAGCTTTTTTATTTTTGGTACAAAAATTTGGAATAAAATAACAATAAAAGCTGTCCACCTCTGTCTTCGAAAGAACGACAAAAGTATCATCAACATACCTTCTCCAGATCTTAACACTAAACTCGTCGCAGTCCAAAATATCCATCTCCAAAGACTCCCTACACAGGTTAGCTACAACACTAGAAACGGGGGAACTCATTGCAGTCCCCTGCCTTTGTTTGTAGAAGGTCCCATTAAAGCTAAAAGCAGAGGCGGATAGCTTCGACTGTTTTCTTCATGACTTAAACCCCCATATTCAATTTACCTTAGAGGTAGAACATGAGGGATGTTTGGACGTGAAAGTCACCAGCAGAGATGGAAGCTTGTCAACTCCTGTATATCGAAATCCAACTCATACGGACCAGTACTTCGATCTCCGTTTGCATAATCCAATTTGCTGGAAAGCTTCTGTTGTGAGGTCTCTAACACGTTGGGCCCTCACACGCAGCAGCAGTGTTGAGTTGAAAGATGCTGAGGTATGGAAATTAAAGAGAGCACTTGCACGTAACGGCCATCCTAGCAAGTTTATCGCTCGAAGATCTAATAATGGACATAGAGAACCTGTTGAGGAGAGACAGACTAGAGGGACGGTTGTTTTGCCATATGTGGAGAGGACTTCTGAGGAGATTGCGCGTATTCTTAGGAAATCTGACATCAAGACTTACTATAAACCTGCATCGACTTTACGTGACCTGTTGGTGAGAGTGAAAGATCGAGTTCCAATGGATGAATTGACTGGAACAATTTACCAGATACCCTGCAAAGACTGCGAAAAAGTATACACTGGCGAGACGGGAAGAACTGTTTGTACTCGTAAAAAAGAACATCATCGTGCTGTGGAGAAAGGTGAGATGACTAATCTTCTGGCAGAACATGCCTGGGAGAAAGGTCATGTTCCTGATTGGAAAAGTACAAAAGTTCTTCATAAAAATGTAACTTCTCGCTATTGTAGACTTTTTCTGGAGTCTTGGGAGACTTTTCGAATGCGAAGTAAGGCGATGAACATCGCAAAATCGATGCCTGAACCTTACCGCATTTTTGCTAGGAGATGGGGGAAAACCAGTTTCAGACAGGGGGAATTACCGAGTGCGGGACAATTCTAAAAAGTACAGATTCAGATGGGGGGGGGGGACCTGATTGTGGGATAGCTTTGGGGAAAACCAAAGTTGGGGTATAAATACCGAACACCTACACTTCCTTGACACTTTCGCTTGATGAAGGGAACAGTAGTTCTCGAAACGTTGCGAATATTTTTGCAGACGGTAAATATCTTTTACCTTCTTCATTTGTATTTCGTATATTCCGACCAGTGTCAAATTTTACTAGTTATGGTAAGCCCTGGTCAATCTTTGTTTGTTTGTTTTGTGGTTTTACGGCTCAAAGACTACAATGGTCATGCTGCGCCGGGACCTACTGTTTTCCGAGGAATCCGAACCTCTTATGGCCTAGGGAACCAAACCCCGGACTACAGTGAGCAGTGCGATCTGTCTTCATGTCTGTGTATCAGTGCGATAAATCTTTGTATGTTGTTGTCAAGCACAATTTATTGGAAATGCATTTTCCAGGCATTTTAAACTAAATTATTATGAACAGTGAAAATAAAACACGGTGTTGCAAACAGCAATCCAGTTAGGGCTTCAGAGAAAATGTGTTTGAATAGTGTTTTGCCCCCCCACCCCCCACTTTTTTTTCAAGGCTTTTATACTTGCCTTGAAGGTATTTCACAAATCCCTCAGAAGTTTTGTATTTGTTCTTTACTGCCTGTCCCTATGTCAATCGAAACCAAAAGCAGGAATCACAGTAAAGTCTTTAATTAAGTTCCCAGGAGGTATTCCCACATGCTCCCATCGTTCGCGGCAGCCATGATATGACAAAAGGCTTTGAAATTCTTATTCGTTCCTTATGTTGATTTATACTGTTAGAAAAATAGTAGTAATAAAAGATGAAACCAAAATATGCTATAGAGGAATGTCTAAGATTAGAAAAGCAAAGGTAAGGACTTTTTTGCAGGTTTTGGGCAAAAATAAGGACTTTTAAGGACCAAAAATTGTTTCCTAAAAAATTAAGGACTTTCTAGGACCACACAAACTCTGCATTATGCTGCATAAAATATAACATTTTGTGTATATTGAATAGTCATATTCAGATAGTTAATAAAAAAAGATAAATCTATTTGTATTATTTGATAGAGAACAGTTGTTTTTCAAGTAAAAAAAAATTTGTGTATATTTTTGCATTTTAAGTGCATATGATTGCATATTCAGGGTATTTTTGGTGCACATCTTGCTGGTTTTTCAATGTCTGTAATCGAGGCTCTATGACATTAAAAACCAAAACCACAAAGCCCACATACTGGGAACGCCTAGGTGCCCATTCACATTGGAGAAAAAAAATTCCCCGACTAATTGCAAATAAAACTTTAAATTAGACTTCAGTTTCAAGGTAAATATCTTCATGTTCGCTTGAAGTTTAGCTATGCAGAACAGAAATTAGGAAAGCTTTCCTTGACTTTTCCCCCAAGTTTGACCAAGATCTTTAGTTTTTCCTTGACTTTTACAGAGAATTTCAAATTCCATGACAATTCCAGATTTTCCAGGTGTGTGGAAACCCTGCATTACTTATTTGGATTAAGAGGCAAATCTAGAGATGCAATTAGTCCAGATGGTGATTTGCACAGGTAGTGAAAATCTTAATCTTTCATCTCAAGAATCCAATTTTAGAGATAAAGGGAATTCATATTCATTTCAGGAAAACTCACTATCACTCAAATAATAGGACAACAATAAAAATAATTGTTATCTCAAACAGAGACTGGTAAGCAGTTTGAACAGCAACCATAATAAATCACTTAAAATGCACATTGCACCTCAAACACTTTGAGAAGTACATTGAAACAAACGTGATTGACAGACGTGAGAGAAAATGAGTAGTTGAAAAATTGTACATGTAAACATAGTAGTAACATTTAGATTCACACCTTATTTAAGATATCGACACTTGCTCCTGCTTCAATTAACAGTTTGGCAACTTCAACTCGTTCTTCCTCACAAGCCAAATGCCTGAAACAAGGAATAACAACATAACTAAAAAAAATGCTTTTAGGATCTATAACCATGCTGAATCATACGATAAATATACAAAATTGTCAACTTTCATACAGATCTTCCAATTCATACTTTTTTTTTTTAAATCATCATTTGTTAAAATTCATATGTATCTAATACAAAAATGTTAAGACTCTATTGACATTACAGAAAGTATGTTCAATGAGATAGATATTAGAAACTAAAGATGTATGAAGAAAGGAAAAGTTAGACAAATTTTATTGGTGCAGTTAATTTATAAAATGAAATAAAAACGTTGCTAATAGCTATTTCGATAGCATGTGGAGTGCCTGTCATCGTCAGAGAATGTTGACTTTTGTTTACTGTCGGAGTTGCCATCACATCGATTGGAAACTTGATTGGGTTGACAAGGAATTAAGTGTATTGGTGGTGTATCTGTGGTAGTAGATAAACAGTTCAACAATCGTTTTGCTTTTGTGCTTTTGCCTATTAATAGTTTATTAATGCATTGTTGTTAAATTATTTATTTAAAAAGCCATAAGACAGTCCCATGCAGCATAAGACGTGACACCATGAAATGTAAGACATTCCATTTCCAGTTTTCAATAACAGTGTTGATCCTACAGGACAATGTAAGAGGCTGGTCGTTATTTAATGCTGTGTAAATAAATAAGTATATAATGGATATTTCTTGATTTTATCATGAACATAAAACTTAGAATAAACTTAAAAAGGATACGCAACTAAAATTGGTGACCTCATATGTTTATAAGTACGGATACTTCATTATTTGAGTACAGCTTAACTTCGATTTAATGATATTCGATTTAACGATTGGGTTGTTTTTATTGGTCCGGATTGAGTTCATTGAATCCAGTGTTATATTTTTCTCGATTCAATGTCAGCTTTCCCCCAATTTAACAATAACTTTTCTTCATTAACCTGTAGCTGCAAGTAGAATTTCAGTTAGAAAATCAACTTCAATTGAGTTCACTCAATTGAAGCAAATGCTGGTTTATAGTATGTAACGAAGTATTTATACTGCGTTTGACGTCAATGATGACATTTTCGATGCATTTGAAAAAATTGAAAAGGCAATGTTAAATGCCAACTCCCAAGAAAAACCGAAACAAATGCCAATCAAAGATTTCTTTTCATAGTAGCAATGACGTATGTACTATGTCTCATATTTATTAAAACTAACATATTCTTTAGAATGCAGGTAAGCATGCTTAAGATTTTCTTTTTCCATAATTTCTTATTGAAGTTCCGATCAATAGTGCATCTATGATTTTTACTCTAATGTATTTTTATCTTTGTGTTTTATATTTATATCTAATGTACTGGAAAGGTTTTGATACACATTAAAGATAATCCAAAAATCTATGATAAAGGAAAATGGCAAGAGATAATTTTGTCACCAAAGCATTCCACAAAATGACATCTTCCACCTTTGCCGAAGCTGCAGAATAATGTTTGTATTTCTGCATCATGGTTAACACTCCTTGGTGAAAAAAAAAAAGACTTTCCAAAATCAAATTTTTTTCAAGGACTTGAAAATTTTCATAATGACTTAAATGGCACTTGTAAAAGTTGTCAATTAAAAAAATGTGAGAAATATATAAAAAAATTTACTTAATTTACTAAAATTTTTATACAATGACAATAAAAAAAAAAAGGAAGATAGGTTATCATTAATTTTGGGTATACTTCGGATTTTTTTTTCCCACAGAACTTTTTTTTTTTACACAGCATGCTTCTTACATTAATATTAACTATCACACTGAGTAGTGAATCAGAATTTTTGAAGTGGGGAGAAACGAAGTGAAGGTCGAAGTTCAATTTTGTCAGTACAGGGGTTCTGGGTCTAATGGAATGAATCATGAAAACAGTGTCCACGTCCGTATTTGAGAATGACCGCTTAAGCAGGGGTTTGAAACACATTACTGTAAATCAACTTCAGCCACAGAATTTCTATCTGACCATATCCATGGGTTCCCATATGGGGGGCAGAGGGGAGCTTCAGCCTCCCACTAGCCATCTAAAATTTGATTTGCTTGATTCTGCTGTGCAAAAGTTTGCAGTCACATTTTAAAATAAGGTACTTTTTAGCTCATTACTAATTGTCAAGCAGTATCAATTATTTTTGTAGCATTTTAGTATCTTATACATTCATTAAACTGTTTTACAGCTTTGAGAAGAAGGTAATAATTTTTCTCAGCCCACTCACTAGAATACTCATATGTGCACCATGATCATATCTGAGGGATGTCCGTTAAGAGGAGTTTACCTGCGTTGTAGCCTCTGGCATAATTTGTATAACAATTTTCAGCGGCAACACCTGACCTTGCCTTTTTGATTTTGTTACTGGTTGTTAAGCGCGTGGAACGCGCCAGTTGCTGACGGGACCGTTCTGAGCAGTCGGTATATGGATATCAGCGAGCTAGGATGCTCCAACTAAACGAGCAATGGTGCTCCAATTCTGTACGTAGACACGAGTGAGCAATAGGGCTCCACTTCTCATTGATGTTTATAATTAGTAATTAATCTCAATGATGTACTCATTGATGTTTATAATTAATTAATTAAATACAGTCAGTTCTCAAAGACTAATATCTTCATTAATTGGAATTGAAGAATGTGTAAAATGTTACTTCACAACATGGATACAAGACATGGTCCGTCGAGCCGGAGTCGAAGCAGCAACCTATGGATAGTAAATTAAATTATTGAGCTTTTAGAAGTGCCTTAGAAGAACTTTAAACTGAATTACTGAACTTTTGGAAGTGCTTTGGAAGAACTTTAAGCTGAATTACTGAACTTTTGGAAGTGCTTTGGAAGAACTTTAAACTTTTAGAAAAACATATCAAGATGTCAACGAACATTACAATGCTAAATTGCAAACGCGCTAACCTTTGGGGTCAGATAACGAGACTTTCTACCTTCCTAATAGAAGAAGCACATCAAGCAGATGCTGTCGAAATAGATGCTAAGGTAAACAATGTGAGCAAATTGCAAGTAAAATTGGAGGAAATAAAGGTGGACTATTACCAAATACTAGAGGATGACGAACTGGAAGAAACGGAGCTCATTCTGTCGCAGATGGACGCGGAATTAGAAAAATTGGAGGTAGGTTTAAAACGATTTCTTAAAATTACAAATGCGAATGACATTAATGAATCGTCGAACGAAGAGTTTAATTTAAGGACAATTCCCGTTAAACTTCCAGTTATCCCCTTCCCAAAATTCTCAGGTATCTATACTGAGTGGTACACCTTTTAAATTCAATTCACTACTTTAATTGCATCAAATGAACATTTGTCAGATTCTCAAAAACTGTATTATTTAGAGTCTTCTTTAACAGGAATAGCTAAACAAGTGCAAACAACAGACGATTTGTATTTATCATTATTTCAAGCATTGACAGAAAGATTTGAAAATAAAAGGTTGATAGTTAATAATCATGTAAAGGAATTATTTATAATATTAACACTTTAAAAAAGATGACCCAAGAGTCCGCCAAGGATTTATGAAATTTAACAGATAATGGAACTTAAAACAAATGAATTGACAGAAATTTTGTTAATTAACATAATATCACAAAGATTAGACCTTGAATCTAGAAGGCAGCTTGAAATGACATTAACTTCAACAGCGTTGCCAGATTGGGATAATTTTCTTGAATTTATATAAAAAAGATGCCTAATATTAGAGAACTTGCAAGGGAATGCTTGTCTTAATACAAAACCTAAACCATTTTTCCAATAAAACGAGAAATTTTATCATGAAATCTAATTCATCTTCTGATTCATGCTGTATATGTAAAGAACCACACGCAGTATATAAGTGTCATCAATTTCTAAAAACGAACGCCAAACAAAGGTACGACAACGTTAGAAAATATAACCTGTGTTTAAATTGCCTTCACTATTCACATAAAGTTGGCGAATGCAATTCGAAAATCAGATGCTCCTCTTGTTTGAATAAACATCATAGTTTACTGCACCATCTATTGAAGAATTGCAAGAATCGCAATATTGCAGTTTAATACTACAAGAGAAGAATCTGGATCAAACGATTCGAAACTTCTGGGAAACAGAAACAGTGGGAATAAGGGAAGTGGTTTGCAGTAATGAAGAACAATATTGTGAACAGCACTATAAGGCAAATAGTTATAGACAAGAGAATGGACGATATATGGTAAAAATGCAATTGAAGGAAGAAGAGCCCTTGGGTGAATCTCAAGATCTAGCCAAAAGAAGATTGAATCATTTATGGCGCTGGTTAGCACGGGACCCACAGTTGAAGAATTTATATCAAAACTTCATGAGAGAATATGAAGAATTAGGTCACATGAAGTTAACTAGTGACAACTCAACATCTTCATCTTACTATTTACCACACCATGGAGTTTTTAGACCTGAAAAGTCTTCTACGAAATTACAAGTGGTTTTCAATGCCTCTGCAGCCACATCAAGTGGGCGAAGCCTCAACAATATTCTTCTGAAGGGACGAATTGAGCAAGAAGATCTCTTTTCAATAATGATGATGCGCTTCCGCAAACATCGATACGCATTTACTGCGGATATTCAAAAAGTGTATAGACAGATGGATATTTCCCATCTCAAAGGATTCTGTGGAAGGATAATGCAGAAGGTCCTGAAAAGACTTACAATTTAAATACCGTTACCTATGGGACTACCAGTGCCCCATTCATAGCAACACGCATACTACAACAATTAGCTTTAGATGAACAAGCAAATTCCCCTTAACTGCAGCTGTTACCTTGATAGATTTTTACATGGATGATGTTCTTTCAGTGGCTCAGATGTAACGCAAGCAAGAAATTTGTAATCACAACTTATTGCATCATTAAAGAGTGGCGGCATGCATCTGCACAAATGGTGTGCAAATAACCCAGATCTCTTAACAAGCATTCCTCACCAAGATCAGGAATATGATTTCCACAGTTCTCCAGAAGAAGAGTCAGTGAAGACCTTAGGTGTTTTTTTGGAAACCTCAAGGTGATTTCTTTTGTTTTAAAGTTAAAATTAAGCTGCAAAATAGATATACAAAACATGACGTTTTATCACATATAGCCAGGATATTTAATCCATTAGGTCTGATTGGCTCAGTTATTTTGAAAGATAAAATATTTGTGCAGAAGTTATGGCTTCAAAAGTTGGAATGGAATGAATACCTCTCGAAACAGTTGTCCCATATGTGACACACATTTTTATCATCGTTGGATTCGATCCAAGATCTTGTCATACCTAGGTATGCCTTTGAAACTCAAACAAAGGATTCTAAACTTGTAACTCATGGTTTTGCAGATGCCTCATAATCTGCTTATGGTGTTGCAATTTATAGTCAAACTATTCATGAGGATGGTTTTACGTCTTCCACTTTGTTGCACAGCAAATCTAGAGTTGCACCTGTCCAACAAGTGAATATACCAAGACTTGAACTCTGTTATGTGTCTTACTATCTCAGCTTGTAACCAAGGTCCAACAAGCCTTAAAACAAGAAGTGGACAGCGTCATTTTGTGGACTGATTTGACTATTGCAATACCGTGGATAAAGAAATCTCCGCATCAACTCAAGACTTTTGTCAGTAATAGAATGGCTACTATTCAAAGACTAACAAAAGACTCTCATTGGGAACACATCCAATCAGAAAATACTCCTGCAGATATAAGTTCGCGCAGAATGGATCCTAACTTTATGCATTCATGCTTTTTATGGTGGAATGGTCCAGACTTTCTGATGCAAGAAGTTACTGTTAAGACTATGAATGAACTTACTGAGGATAACGCCCTTCTTCCAGAACTGAAACCTTCATCAACCCTTGTATTGACTATATGGCAAGAGACTGATTTTTTGGAACATTTACTTTCCATTACTAATGACTATAACAAACTAATTTTGTTATTAGCTTCGTTTTCAGGTTTCTCGCTAATTTAAGGAAAAGAATGGAGGAGACAGAGTTAGGAAGGCCCTCTGACTTCTGAGGAATTAAACCTTTCCTGTCAAAGTGTTTGCAAATCGGTACGAGTAACTGAGTTTAAACTGGAAATAACGGCGATACAAAATTCAGTTCACATTTTAGAAAAAGTAAGTTACGATTTCTAAATCCTTTCTTAGATAAGAATGGATTATTGCATGTTGGCGGTCGCCTCACTCATTCCAAATTGAACTATGAGACGAAATTTCAAATAATTTTACCTTCCAAACAAAAATTCGCTCAAATAATATTTGTCTACTTTCACAAAAAATACTTACACATTGGCCCATGGGCTTTACATCATCATATTAGATTTAAATTTTGGCCGATTAATGGTCGAAATGTGGCAAGAAAAGCCGTACACGAATGTGTTACGTGTTTCAGAAATAAACCAATAGCAGCTGAGCAAATCATGGGTGATTTGCCTTCTGAACAAGTGAATCATGTACCCCACCTTTCTTAACCATGGAATTGACTTTTGTGGTCCGTTCTTAATTAAGTACAAAAAACAAAGGAAGGGTATTTTCCACAAAATTTACGTTGCCATATTTGTATGTTTAGTAACTAAAGCTATTCACTTAGAAATTGTCACAGATTTAACTTCTGAAACACTGATAGCAACTTTAAAGAGATTCTATGCACGATGAGGGAAAGTGCTATAATATTCAGTGACAACGCTACAAACTTCGTTGGTGCACACTCGGAGCTACAATGACTAAATAAATTGGTAAGAACATCAAACCATGACTTGATGAACTACTTGCATTCTGAGCAGATCAAGTGGAAGTTTCTACCACCTAGAGCACCCAATTTTAAAGGCCTTTGTGAGTCAGGGGTGAAATCTTTCAAATATCATTTAAAAAGAACGTTAGGTAATTTTCAGGTAACCATAGAAGAATTTCTGACAGTGATTACTCAGATTGAAGGAATTCTAAATTCTAGACCCTTTGTACCCACCGAAGCAAATGATTTCGAGATTTTAATATCAGGCCATTTTTTGATAGGACGACCCATTAATACAGTTGCTGAATCACTCATAACAGAAAGCCCAGATAACCGATTAACAGAATGGCAGCGTATAACTAGTGAAAGTGCTGGCAGTGCGATTATCTAAGTCATTTGCAACAGCGTTCCAAACAGCAATTTGCGAAAAATAACATTGCCGTAGGCAACATGGTCCTTATTCGAGAGGATAACCTACCACCATGCAAGTGGGCTCTTGGTAGAATTTTAGAACTTATGCCAGGTCTAAATGGAAAGGTTAGGGTGGTATGAACACAATCACCCGCAGATGTATATAAAAGCTGTATACCAAAACTTTGTATATTGCCTATTAAGGATAATGTAAATTGTATGTAATTGTAATTTGTAACTGAATTTTGTAACTTGTAATTGAATTTTCTAACTTGTAATTGAATACGTGTAACTTGTACATATTTGAAGAAATGTTAACTAACGGTAGTTAAGGTTATATTGATTATTGAAGATAGCTTCAAAGCGGGGTGGAATGTTGCAACTTCCAGCATAATTTGTACAACAATTTTCAGTGGCAACACCTGACCTTGCCTTTTTGATTTTGTTACTGGTTGTTAAGTGCATGGAACATGCCAGTTGCTGACGGGACCGTTCTGAGCAGTCAGTATACGAATATCAGAGAGCTAGGATGCTCCAACTAAGCTAGCAATGGTGCTCCAATTCTATACGTAGACACGAGCGAGTTATAGGGTTCTATTTCTAGTGTACTCATTGATGTTTATAATTTGTTAATTAAATACAGCCCGCTTTCAAAGACTAATATCATTCTACCTTCACTTGACAAAGGTTTTGCTACTGTTTGAATTTCAATTTTGTGCAAAGGCAAGATTTTCACTGGCAAATTAAAAGGGAACTCCTTCACGGTATCTGGTTTCACAAAATTTCTCGATACCTTCATTAGATATTCACAAAGTTCATAATATAAAATATGAACAAGTGACTGTTCATTCTGAAAAGTGCAAAGAAACTTAGGAAACAACTGACTAATATGAACCAAAAACAGGATGTATAGTAACAATAAGATCAGAAGTCCACTTTTAGGATTACGGTGAGCCATAAGCGTGAAATATTTCTTTTGGCCTGGGTAGGAGGGGAGGTCCCCAATCAGTATAGAGTTCTACATATTAAATTTATTGGAGATAAAGGTAAAATTTTTGAAAAGCGCAACTTAAGTTGCTAAAAAAATCTTTTAAAAATACATATACAAACCCAATTTAAAAAAAACAAACAAACCGAAATATGCTTTCTTGTCAGTAGTTTACAAAAATTCTTAATAAAAAAAAAGTGAGTTGCGGTAACGTTCTTCAAAAGGGGAAAAAACTGGTAAATCTAGTGGTCTAATTATAAGTAATCTAAATCTAAATTCAGTAATAAATATAAATAATCTAATCTAAATTTAGCGGATTTCAGTTAGCGTGGGAAATTTTTACTTACTAAATCCGTTAAATCTAGCGGGGAAAATTGGAAACACTGTCTCATATGGCTGACCACATCACAAATGGATGCTTATAGGCAGTGTCACATTTATAAATGGGTATGCTAGGCACTTACCTGGGGTACAAAAAGCAGATTTTTAGTTGCAAATTATTTTCCGTAGAATTCTGTCGATCAGCTCTCCCCAAGGAGGTGCCCTCCACCTTTTTTTTCTAAATCCGAAAAATTACATGAAACAACCCCTGCCTCTCCCCATGGCCAGATCCAGGCAGGGGGCATGCGCCCCCCTGAGAATACGTTTACAAAAGATTATTTTCAAATAAAAAATAAAACTAAACTTACAAGTGAATTTTCAAGCTTTGCGCCCTCCCTGAAATTTTGTTCTGCATCCGCCCTTGCCCCCTCCCCCAAAAAAAAATCGTCATCAAATAAACTAAATTTATAAAAATATCCCAAAAAACTAGCAATCAGACTTAGTGCAATTTCAGCAAAAACGTATATCTGGGAGCAGATTGGAGCAGGCATAGGCGTTTGGAGCAATGGGCTCAGAATTAACATCCCTGTAGTATTCAAAACAAAATTTGCAGTAATTAATGCAATCATGACAAACACCTATGGATGGCAACAATGACAATAATACATAACAATAATTCGCAATGAGTAAAATTTTATCACTGGTCAGAATGGAAAAGGAAAGCAAAGAAAGTAGAAATCGTTCTTGTAGACTTTTTAATTGAGGAATCTAGTTACCGTGAATTCTCAATAAGTTGAAGTCCGATAAGTCGAATGATTCGTGTGTGTCAAAGTTTTTATGCAGTTCTAATCCCATCTATTAAAATTCAACGTAAATATTTTCCTTAAGTCGAAGTTCATTTCAGCCTCGTCGTCACCCGCTGTAAGAGTTTTTAACCAATCAGAATCTTTCCAGCTCCCTGCTTGCATTTCCAAACTCCACTTTTCAGATGATACAGTGTATGTGGTCATTTGTTAAAGCAGTTAGTGGATACTACAAGGTGTTTAAGCATAGGGTTTTAAGATATGTAAACGAAAATATCCTTAATTTGAAACAAAAAGTGGATTTAACAAATAATACTGAGCATAATCCAAACTTAAGGGAAAAGGATCCAGCAGAGAAATATGGCATTCCACCCAACATGCTATTAAATATTTTGATGAGTGGAGAGGCAACCTTGAAAAGCCGTGAGTGCAATGTTGATCCAAAATGTAAGAAACTAAAACTCAGTGCTCTTCCTGATGTTGAATCCACTTTTTGAAGTGTTTTAAATCGTACAGGAGCCAGAACGGTAAGATTCCTCTTTAGTGGTACGATGCTACATGTAAGAGTTATGGACTTTGAAAGTCTGTTGAAAGTGGATGGCTTCAACGCAAGTGCTGGATGGCT
The DNA here is from genome assembly GCA_006491805.2 of Dysdera silvatica. Taxonomy (NCBI): domain Eukaryota; kingdom Metazoa; phylum Arthropoda; class Arachnida; order Araneae; family Dysderidae; genus Dysdera; species Dysdera silvatica. Next base: position 79,768,835 of record QLNU02015359.1, on the reverse strand, counting down.
TGAGAAATTCAGATAAGACACACCAATGTGTTTAGGACTTTACACCTGTGAAGGAAAAGATATGTCCAATGAAGACTGTGAAGAGCGAAGAGGTAAAATTTCGTGATACGGTATCTTGAAAGTAGAGATAACGTATACGAAATTTTGTTCGTATTTTTACAAAAGGTAAATAATTTCATAAAAGGAGAATTTCTGCAAAAATAATCGAAAATAATCCGATTTTTTGAGAAAATATAATTAATATAAGTACCGTTTCCTGTGTTCAAAATATTGCTAGGTAATGCAAAATTGCATTTACCAATAAATAATACAGTACATAAAATGAATAACTTCTAATTATTAATGTAATACTCTGCTTTTTGGAAACGAACTTACTGTATAAAACGATAAGTAATTTACGTTTTATACAAGTCCAATCAACGACAAATGTTAAGTTGAACTTCCGATAACTCGACGTTTTTAGTTGGTTTCCAGGAATTCGACTATGGCAAACACAGTAACATTTCAAAACCTATGCCTGAACCATACAAGATTTGTGCAAGATGAAAAAACCGGGATAATAAGTCAGGGAAAACGTGGGTGCAGGATTGCTCCGGGAAAAACTGAGAACTGGGGATATAAATACCGGATGTTCTTATTTTCTTGACACTTCGCTTGATAAAGGAAACAGTAGTTCTCGAAACATTGCAATATTTTTCTTATGCTGTTGGTAAGTTCTTATTCTTTTTCTTTCTATTTAATTTTCTTTTTATTTAATCTTTCTTTTTCTTTATTTCCTTAACTTTTCTAATTTACCCCCCCCACACTTTGTTATTCTTACTATTCTTATTTTCAACTTTACTTATTTTTTCTTTTTATTTCCTTTGCTTTTCTTTTGCATCCCAACCAGTAACAATATTTTACTCATTACGATAAGCCTTGGTCAATCGTTGTATTCTTTTATAACAGTAAGTCATTAAACAATTGATCATGAATCGAACAACAAAATATATTCACAAAAAATAATTTATTTTAAATGTAACTTACAAAGGGGTATTTCCAATACTATCTGTTGGGTTAAGTTCAAGCTGATTACTGTAATTTTCGAGAAACAGTTTTACAATTTTGATGTTTCCTTTCGCTGCAGCTCGATGAAGAGGCGTACTTCCCATGTGGTCAGAAGCATTGATGTTAGCATGGTTATCTAAGAGAAGTTCAGCCACCTGAAAAATCAGTCAATTTTTACTAATGTAAATATCTTACGATGCTATGTTGATGTTAACAACAAAGTATGTTCAATTCACCAAGAAAATAATAATTGGAAAACAAAATTATTTTCGCAAAGGATGTTCATTTCTGTTGTTGGATGAGGATGTTTTTACAATATTTGGATGTCTTTCACAGGATTTGTACACATTTCTTTACATAAAATTTAAGGACTTCTTTCTGAGGACCAGAAAAAGAAAATGAAGGATTTGTCAACAAACGGGAATCGGAGATAATCGATACAGTCGACTTCATGCCTATGCTAGTTTAAGAAAAAAATGGGTTTGGATGTATTATACAATTTAACATGATCCAAGAATTAACGTTATTATTTATGAAACATGGAAAGTTGAAAATGAAAGGCAATTCCCTAAAAGAGATAAAGTACTTAGCTTTAAACAAAATAATACAAATTGAATAAGGTTGATCATTAAAGTTAATGGGTTTCAGGTTTATAATCCAATTTATAATTCAATACATAATATTTATAATTTCCCCAGACTGACAAAATTGAACATTGTAGGTAGTACAATCTCAGCTGTAGATTTGTGCTGTACTGATTTTTAAAAAAGTTTGGCAAAATTCCATCAAGGCTCACTGTAAATTCTTTTGTTCTTCCTGATAGATAAAAAGATACGACAGTCAGATAAAAATATCGCATCTTTGTCACAAAATTATGTAAAAACAGAAATTTAAAAAATATCTTAATGAAAGCACCGTCATCCAATCAAATCTCTCTCCATTAGTGAAATAAATCACAGCCACAAACAGTGTGATCCCATATCCAAAAGTTCAGGAAATAGGCTAATTTTTTTAAAAAAAGTAGAAGTGCTGATAGGAGATGCTCATCAATTCTCCCTTCCCACCTTCCCACGTCCCAGTCACTATGTACGAGTCTGGTGCCGATGCAGTGATAGGTCCAATCCAGCCATATCTGTGGAACGGCACACTATGTGACAACAAAATATCAAGGTTTGAGGTGCCACTGTCTATTATGGCAGGTCACCTCTGATACGTATTGAGGATACTATGATGGCCCAACGATATGTAAATGAAGTGCTGCAGCCAGTGACACTACCCTTCTTACAGGGGGTGCTCAATGGGTAGATTAAATGGGGGACGGGGGAATGGGAAGGGTGGCCACCAAAAGCAGCACTGTAATCCCAGACAGGACACACTGCCATTGCCCACACCAATGCCATTTACCTTATTTTTATATTAATGGAAAAATATAGTCATTAAAATTAAAAACATTATAGAATCTTACAAGTATAAAACTGTACAAAATAAAATAAAGAATTCATTTATTGATATCCACGTTATGGCTCTGCAAAAATTTATAAATCTTGACACGCTCCCCCACCCTAAGCTTTATCTTACATTAGTGTTTTCCATTGCTTTATCTTGCCAAATATTGCAGTATCTTCAAATAAGGTCTAAACTTATTCCACTTAATAAACATCATCCAACGACAGCTAAATATATGCATTTGTCCCCTCATGTAAATGTCATTACATATTGTAACTCCCATATCACTGAAGATAATAGTAATACTGAAATAACGCATCCTTTTAGGGTTGAATAAAACGCAGAATTTTTTTTTTAAACCCAACCCAGGTAGGCTTTTTTAGGTTTAATTGGATATTTTAAGGAATTATTATCATTAAAAACAGTTACTTAGGCTATTTTCAAATCTTTGCACAGATGGAAAATAACATAGCTTATCCTATATACTTCTAGTATTTCAGTCATTTAGAAAATGGCAAGGAAGAATTTGCAACCTCTAAAAATTTTAAAATTCAAACCTAGAGTTGCCATTATGTTCCATACATGGCATCTCATGAGTAACTGAGAGTTATTTACAATTTATGTTGGAACAGATAAGGGGGGGTGGGGGATTTTTGCATGTTGGAAGGCTTCATTGTGTTAGCCGTAACACAATATGGTCGAATTCAAAGAACTGCAATTGGATGCACTTTAAATGTACATTATATTTTAAAAGTGTAACTACATGTACTAATTTCAAAAGAAGAAAATTCTTAAATTAGATATAATTGAATTTAAGACCAATAAATGCACACACTGAAAATTCAAGTTTAACTTTTCGCCTTTCTTTAGAGTGAGCTGAAACACAGCCGACTGGAAACAGACCTGCTCGCTGGGTATCTGGCAACGTGTCACGTGACCTGCCGAAGGCAGTTGTATGTACATTGCAATCTGCTTTTCAGTTAATGAGTCAACAGATCAGTGGCTTTGCAGTAACATTGCTAGAAGTTTACGAAGTGGATTTTTTATTCACCTCATCAAAGTAAGAATTATGATATTCTATTTGTTTTACACTTTAAGCTATGTAATTATAGTTAACTTTGTAACATTATTTTAACGTGGGTTATAAATTGCTCAAACTTTTGCTTTTATTCCAAATGTGGAGTACCAAAAATTGGATTAAAAAAAACGATGATTGGAAAGGAAATTATAATTTATGTATTTTTGAATTTAAAAAAAAATTATCTTACAGTATTGTTGAATTAAAAAACGTACATTTCTTTATACTTTGTGCTATATAATTATATACTTTATAATGTATCATTGCCACATGGACTTGAAATTGCTCTCCCTTTTGCTTCTATTGCACATTGTAGAGCAGTACAGATAAAATGAAATTAAAAAAAGTTTAATTTATGTAACTGGCGAATTTTAAAATACTGTTTTACAACATTGTTGATTAAAAAAAAAATGTATAAAGAGTTATCTCAATAAAATTTGATGACAAATGTTTTTTACTTTTTGCAAAACAAACTTTGTAAAAATGCGTTTTTAGCATAAAGAAGCTTTACATTTAAATATACTTTCACAGCGTGCTGAGTAAAGAATTTGAACATTATGCTTTATGTAAATATTCAATATAATATTCCTGTTTGCTTTAAATAATCCTTTAATTAGGGTGTCCACTCACCTGGAAAAGTCGAAGTTTTTTCTGACTGGGAAAGTTCGGGGAAATTTGAAATTCATTGTTATAATAAATAGCTTATTAAAATAGTTTTGACTATAATTTTTGCACTGCATTGCATACTGGAAATTTTGAAAAACTTATACTTTTGACTAAACTTCTTCCAAAAATTACCATTTTTCACAAAAACTAATATAATTTATATAAAATTATTAAGGCCAAATGTCTTAGAAATTGTTTGTCTAAAACTTGAACAAAAATATTTTTAGCTAAATTTTCTAATCTGTAAAGGATTATGATCATACCATTCTCCTTTCCCTTATATAGTCATATGTGCTTTTTTTCAATCGAGTAAAAGATGAAGCATCAGCTTTGCGATTATATAGTTAAGCAAATGTATAATGATCTCAAAAGGGGTCGAATTAAAATGTTGTAAATATTTAATTAATGTAAGTTTTTAATGTAAAGTAATGCATTTTTTAATAGGAGTTTTGTATTCGGAAATTCACTATAATCGAGATACAGTTTTGGGAGATTCAAGTATTACATATGCACCTTTGGGGCGCTTATGCAAATTTTAATGCAGTGTAATGGTACAGTTTAATAAAACTGACATCTGTAAATCCATGAAGATTTGGTCTGGAAAGGTTGGGGATGTCTGATATTGAATTTGGCTTACTATTATTATTATTAACAAATGATCCTTAGTTAACTAATTACAACAGTATTTTATAATTTTTATAAGTTCATACGGTTTCTTTTTTTAACCGGCTTCTAATGATAGCTGAGCCGTTAAAGTGAGGCATAAAATGTTAAAATATGCAGGGTAGAAAGAAAACATTAGTTATGATTCAGATTTAAAAACCTCAAAAAATAATTGTAGTTTAAACTAATTTGATTCTTATTTATTGTAGTTCAGCAACTTCATTGATCTAAAAGAATGTTCTGTGTATCTGTAATTTGCGAAAACACTACTCCTGGAAATTTTTTGTTACTGGTCTGAAAAAGTCAGGGAAATTTCAGCCAAAATTTGAGTAAACACTCTGTTTAATGTAATAATGTTCAAGTGATTAACAAATACATAAATAATTATGTTCTATTAGGTGATTTAAAATATTTAATATATTTTTTAACTAGGTTATGCCATTAAAGTGTTCAGTTTTTGGTTGCCAGTCTAATTACAAGCCTCTATACGTTACATGCTTTCAATTCCCAAAAGAGGATGAAAAAAGAAAAATTTGGATTAATCGAATTCATACGGCAGATTTCGAAGTGACTGATAGTGCAAGGGTTTGCACAAAATATTTCTCTGAGAGCATGGTTCTGTGAAAAGATACGTGGACCGATAAACATGGAGTAGTTCATAAAATTCCACATATAAATCCTTGTTTAACACCAGATGCTTTCCTATGTGTGGTTAACGAAGATACTCCACATTTAAATATTCAAATTCTTAAGATGGGGAAAACGTGAAGAGAAAGAAGTAGCCTATATTCAAGAAAGCTTAGCGCAAAGTCTTGTAGCATTTGAAAAAAAAAGTGAAAAGTTCAAAATTAAATAATATTAAAGACGTTGAACTCTACGTTAAAGAGTGCATCAAAAGCTACCAAGAATGGATTTATATTTTATAAAGTGACAGTGTAACAATGTTAAAAATGTGTTCACTGAATATTCCATATATTAGCATATCGTTTAAGGTAAGTCCTGATTTATCATATGAGGTGTACTCTTCTAAAGATAGATTAGATTCTAATGTCACAGGTGTAAATTTTAAAAAAATTGAAAACAAGTATCAGCTTGGTAAGTTGTTAAATGTATGCCATAAATTTTCAGAGCCCCATAAAAATTTTGATGATAAATTTTCAAAAGCTGTTAAACTTTTAAAAGACTGTAATAATGATATTGAGGAAGAAATGTAACCATTGTTAGATATTTTGTTGGAACAAATTCTGCTTATTCCTAAACCAAAAGAGGTGTACCGATTTTCCTCCAATTTGCTTCAGTTATCTTTTAAAACATTTTTAATCTCACCATCTTGTATAAAGCTATTAGGAGAACAAAACTAATGATTTTGACTCATCCAAGTAATGTAAGGAAGATGGCTTCGAAGTTGAATGTTTGTAGTTCAGTCTTCGATGTTAAAAGTAATTATTTAAAGGAAAGACTAAATAATCTGAAACCCACTGAAAAGTTCGTGAATGTTTTATTAGATGAAATTTATATTTCCCCAGAGCTATCATTTAAAGGTGGAAAGTTAACTGGATCATCTGCAACGATTTCTAACAAATTAGATAAAACTATTTGCTCAAATATCTTCCATTACATCATTTGGCAGCTATAAAGACTTGGTTGCAATTCTTCCCATTCATGAAAACAGTGGCATTTTTCTGTATGAAGCGACAAAAAAAATTTTGCATGACCTACATAAATTGGGTGCTACTCCTTTGAGCATTATTATTGATAACAATCAATTATTATTGATAATTATAACAATTATTATTGATAACAATCAAGTAAATAAGTCATTATTTTCCCATTTTGAACCTCACCCATCTGGTTACCAGTCTGTTTTTAACCCTGAGTCTCCAAATATGCCATTATTTTTGCTTTATGACACTGCGCATATTTTCAAAAACATACGTAACAATTGGCTTAATAAAAAAACAAACAAAACTATCCAGATTTGAAAGATAAAAATGATGTTAAAGTGGCTGATTTCAATCATTTAAGAAACATCTATCATACTGAAAAAGAATCTCTGTTAAAATATGGATATAAGTTGAGCCATAAGGCATTATATCCTTCTAATGTGGAGCAACAAAAGGTGAGTCTCGTCTGCAAAATTTTCAATGATAAGAACATTAATGCTCTTAAAGAAATAGGTGGTGATACAGTGGAAGGAACTGCAACGCTTTTATCCATAATTCTAAAATGGTGGAACATGGTAAACGTAAAGTCACTAAATAAAAATATTAGATTTAAAAATGATGATTTTAAGGCAATTTCATGCATAAGTCCAGAGCAGTTAATTTTTTTAAAAGATATTTCTATTTGGTTAAACAAATGGACAATTTTGTCAAAAGGAAGTGCATATAATGGTTTTAGTACTAGGACTTTTGATGCATTGCAGAAAACTTGTAATGGACTGTATAACTTGGCATTATTTGCATTAGAGAAATTAAAGATTAATTTTATATTATTTGGAAAGTTTCAAACTGATCCTCTTGAAGAAAGATTTAGCCTTTACAGACAACTGTCTTGGAGTAATTATTATATTTCACGCCAACAATTAATTGAAAGTGAAAAAAAAAAATTAGAATTCAAAATTTACTTTTCCATATAAAAAGGAAAGATAGTTTTCAAATTGCAGAAAATCAGTATACTTCTGAAGCAATTTTAAAAACATCTGAGGAATTTGATGTAGATTTGTTAAAGCCAGTTAATAAAAGTATTATGCCAATCACACTTTTCATTGCAGGTTATGCTGCATTTAGAACATGTGATAAAATACATTGTGAATGTTGTATCGATGTTTTAATATTTAATGATACAGTTGAATGAATTTTTTGAACACTGTAGGCTAATAGGAAACTTAGATGGGGGTAATTTGGAAAATTTTTATAATGCCTTCATTACACAAGATAATCAAATTAATCTTTTATTAGCATTAAGTGAGTCATATATTAAAAGCATTGTAGATGACATAGATAAAGGGTTTCACAAACTTCGTTCCCATGACTGCTTTAGTTATTTTAAAAATATAATTAAAGTAATAAATAGAGTTCTTTTAAATAATTATTCAAAAATGGTCATTGAAAAATTCAATAAAGAAAAGTCTGACAAGAAGAAAATAAAAAAATGTACTTAAGTAATTTAAATACAGATGAACTCCTAAGGGGGAAAAATTGCTTGTATGAACAGTAATTCGCATTATCCACAAAGGAATGGGGAATCATATTTTTAAGTTATTTATCCCCTCTTTGGTTACCATATACATAGTTTGCGCTATTATATATGTTATTAATTTATTACTGTATTAAATTTTATCAGTATTTTATTATAGCATACACATTTTGTGACAAAATCCAGAGTATATTCATATATGTATCTTTAAAGTGGATATTACATGTAGTTGATGGATTCAGAAAACCCTTGTTTTACTATATGTACATATTATGGTTTAATAAATATTTATTTCTCCGGATTACATACTGCGTAGTTGTACACTTAAAAAATTCAGTAATTATGGAATGTTTACACTTTCTGTCGGCACAATGTTGCCCAAAATTATTAAGTTTGTCCAGTTTCACACAGGACTCTTATACATTTTGGCGGGACTTTAGAAAACTGTTGGTATTAAAAGTAATTTGTATTAAGCACGTTCGTTTTAACGAGGTTCCACTTCAGTATATTTATGCGTATATATTTATATGAAGGACTCGATAAGCCCACTATCCATTGGAGACTAAGTTTTTGTAGTTGGAGAATAGGAAATCTTTTCTTAATTGTTTGCTAAGTTTTTTTTATTGAACAGAGCAAGTATGGTTCACCACGATTTGTTGAGCCTTGTTACACAAGAAACAATGTATATTGCATACAATATCCCATAAAACAATGCAGTTAAATTTTATAATGCGATAATACTAGAATTATTTAATTATATTTACTTGAATATTTAATTTCGTAGAGCATTATATGTAGTTCACATTTGTATTAATATTTCATATAAATTTTAATACTTGTTTTTATTTCTGACTGGCAATCGTTTTAATATGATGTTGCATCAGTTGAAGCAAATTTATTACATAAAGTAAATATTGTATCCTTCGGTAAACAATCGTTGCATATAAAGTGAAAGTTAATTTTTTATAGTCTTTATGATAGTTCATGCAAAAGTGGTATGTCTGTAGAACAGCCAAACAATTGCATAAATATATTTTAATTCTTGAGGCAATTATGTTTATTAACTTATGAATATGTATTTTTTGAAAATAAATAGTTGTTTCTTTTGTGTTTTATTTTTATCTATATTAGTTTGAGAATTATATTATCTGTATGTATGTTTTTTAGATAATTCATATGAATAAACTGTGTATATTATATATGAAAACGAATTAGTAAATAGCAAATAAACCAATTTTCAATTAAAAGTTTATTTTCTCACCTAAAATTTAAAATATATATTGGTTTACATACTGTTAAAGTAAAAAATAGTTTACAATGAGCTGTATATTCAAAATGAAACATGGTTACTCCATGGTAGTGAAAAATGGACTGCCTTCACGCACCATCATTTTGAATGAGCATGCAGGCCTGTTTCCAGAGGCTGGCTGACTGTGGAACCATCGTCGGACTGCTGTCTTGGCTTCATCGTTGCATGTGAATCGTTGTCCTGCCAAGAACTTCAGCAGGCCAAAAACGTGGAAATCACGTGGAGTCCAGACTCTCCCAGTGAAATGACCGGAGCTTATCGGCGGTTCTGATTGCATAAAGTCCGGACCTCGCCCCCAGTGATTTCCACGTTTTCGGTCCGTTGAAGAAGTTCCTGGCAGGACAGCGATTCACGTGCAACGATGAAGCCAAGACAGCAGTCCGACGGTGGTTCCAGTCAATTAATCAATCAATCAGAATTTATTTATGCATAACATCTATAAAAATGAAATACATTGGATACAAGTTAAAAATAAGACTATTTAAAACACTTGCAACCATGGCACTTTGTTTAATTGACGCTCCAAAATATATTCTTTTAATTTGGTTTTAAATTTACTTTTTGGTTTAATTTCCTTGAGTGTCGGCGGGATGTTGTTCCATATGTCTATTCCATAATAATTAATATTGTTTTTACCTATGTTGGTTCCTATTTTTGTTTTATTTAATTCTTTCTTATATTATAATTATGTTTATTTTCACTTATTTTAATCAAAATTAGGTGCTTATTTTCGTATAATCTTTCGTAAATATATAATGCTACTTTTAAAATATATATATTAGTTATGTTTAATATTTTGTTTTCGTAAATCAATTTATCTTTATGCTTACCTGTTTTGAAACATAATTTTTGATATGTTTTATCAAGTAGTTTATTGAGTTTAGTTAAATTTGTTTGGGATAAATTTCCCCATACTATATTTCCGTAATTTATAATACTAAATATTAATGCGTAGTACAAAATTTTTGTATTTAATATTAGTAATGAATTAAGTTTTGTTAGAATTCCATTAGATCTAATTTTTTTCTCAATATCAAACATTTTTAGGTTGCAGTTCAATTGATTTTCGATTGTTAATCCAAGAAATTTAATTGAGTTAACTCTCTCTAGGGTGTTATCGCTGAATTTTATTTTGTTAGGTTGATTAGTAAATTTTTTATTTTTAGTATGGAAGATTATATATTTTGTTTTATTTGTATTTATTATTAAGTTGTTGTCATTAAACCATTGTTCACAGGATGTTAACTTTGTATTTGTGTTATTAATTCTTTGATCTATGTTATTTCCATTTGTTAACTAGATGATATCGTCAGCAAATAACAGGAGTCCCCCATCAAGATTTATTAAATTATTTATTCAATTAAGAAAAGTAACAGTCCGAGGATTGTTCCCTGAGGAACATCTAATTTGTTTATCAATGATTTCGATTGAATATTCTCAATTTTAACTATTTGCTGTCTATTTGTTAAATAGCTATCAATCAGTTTATACATTCGGCCTCTTATACCATAATTAAGTAATTTTGTTCTTAAGATATTTCTGTTAATTAAGTCAAAAGTTTGCTCAGATTGAAAAAAAAAATCCGTAAGTAATTTTTTTTCTTCCATATTTTTTTGAATATTATTAATTGCTCTTAATAGGATTTCTTCAGTTCATTTTTTTTGGAAACCGTTTTTTTATGGATAGTTTATATTTATTAAAAAAATCTATTAGTCTATTATATATTACCTTTTCAGTTAATTTAGAAAATACTGACATGATTGCTATTGGTCTGTAGTTTTCTTTTAAGTAGTTATTACCCTTTTTAAAAATTGGTCTAATTACTGCTGTTTTCAATTCATCAGGAAAGATTCCGGTGTTAAATATATCATTTATTGTTATCGATAATGGTTTTTTTAATTCGTTTTTACACAGTTTAATTACTTTGGGAGATAAATCGTGAAACCCTGGTCCTATTTTTTTATTTATTTTATTTAGTTCTTTCTCTATTTCGTGTTCAGTTGTGTTTTCTAAGTAAAAGGTTTCTAAAATATTTGTGCTTAAATACTTTTTATAGTTATCAGTTACTGATTGACTTATATTTAATTCCTTATCAATGGTTGGCCACAGTCAGCCGGACGAATTCTACCACAGGGGCATCTCAAATTTAGTGCTGCGATGGGACAAATGTCTGAACCGGTGTGGGGACTATGTGGAAAAATAGTGTAAGGTACGTAGAATAGTACGTATATTTGTAATTACCTGTATGTACCTTATTTTGGCTAATAAAAAATAGGGGCAAAGACTTTCTGATTCGCCCTCATAACTTGCACTTAGTCTATGAGATTGGTGATGGCATAGCACCCAAATCATTTTTTTTAAAACAGAATCTTTGTTTTTCAGTCTCATTTTCTGTTTTTGGTGTATATCTTCCATTTTTCTGCAATTTAAAAGAAGAAAATCTTTAACTTTTCATTAAATAGGAATTTTTAAAAGTAAAAATTCCTACATAAGCTTTTAAAAAGTCAGTCTTTGTCTAAAAAATATTAATATTCTTCAGAAAGAACTGATGTTAACTCTGATAATTTGCTGCATTATAACTTTGTTGTATATAACTTTCTTTTCCATTTCATAAAAATATGGATAATATGTATAAAGTATGATTAAAAATCCTTATTTTACGGAATATTTATGCATACACATTAAAAAAAAGACTGTTTTTGAAAAAAAATTCTGTGTTAAGTTGGCAGGTATATGATGGATATAAAATTACTTTTTGGTTCAATTATGTGGGTTTTTTTTGTCATTTTTTATTATACATTAATAATAGAGATACTGGAGGTGTACAGGAAATGCTACATTACTATTACTCATTTGTGTAAAGATTTGAAAACAACCCAAGTAATTGCTTTAATAAAACCCAATTTTGACCAGAAGTACTCATTAAAATCCATTTAAACTTACCCGGGTTGGGTTTAAAAAAACAAACACAAGAGTTTTATTCAACCCTGGATCTAGATAAGTCACTGGCTATAAATAAGGGGTGCTCAATATCCCCCATCAGAAAAAATTCTGATATGCACAAAAAATGACAATTCGTGAATTAATATTACAAGTTGTGAATTGAAATGACAATTTATGAATTAATACAAGGTGTCCGGGCAAAAGGTATCCAAAAGTTATGGCTTATTATTACAGAACTACCCATTAGAATATAATAGACTGCTCCTCTGTGGATTGTAAACCCCTCTAACATTTTGTGGATCTAGACCGTTCAGGAACACATACGTACAGTAGTCAGCAATCGGCACGAAGGCGAAAAATCTGTTCCACGGGTTTCATTAATAAAGATGTGAACGCCACAGCAAAAGGTGCAGTGCGTGCTTTGTTTAATGGAATTGAAATTAGCAAAGTGTGTGAACACAATGGAATGTCGATCCTCTGACATCAAAATCCATCTGCCAATGGGATAGAACTTAAAGGGAGATAGGAACTTTGGTATCTCAAACTGGCAAACATCCTAAAGTTTTGTGACAGATGACACTTGACACTGTTGGTCGTGTGCATGATTCATTTTCTAGGAGTCCTAGGTCAGTAGCGAACTACAGATTCCTAGTTCCACAGTTCATGACATCGTTCATAAACGGATACGTTTGCGTGCATACGAACTTCAACTTCTTCAACATTTGAAGCCAAATGATCACCGCGCAAGATGGGAATTCGCCGCTGAAATGATAAATCGTATTGAAGTAGTTTCAAATTTTTTAAAACATGCGATTTTTAGTGATGAATCCTGTTTTCACACATGTGGAAAAGTTAATACACATAATTGCCATATTTGGGGATATGAAAATCCTCACCAACTGTTCGAACAAGAAAGGGACACACCTAAAGTCAATGTGTGGTTAGAAATGCATGTAAAGGGCATCATTGGTCCATTTTTATTTGTACAGCGCACCGTTACGAGACACGTTTATCTTGATATGTTGGAAAACTTTGCTGTTCCTCCACCACACTATCACAGAGATGTTACAGCGTTTTTGAATATGACATTTTCTAGAATTTGGATTGGAAGAGTGGGGCCAACTGCTTGGCCGCCAAGGTATCCGGATTTGACTCCATTAGACTTTTTTGCTTGGGGATTCATTAAATCCGTTGTGTATCAACAAAAAACTGAAACTGCGGATGAGTTGAAGAAGCATATCATTCAAGCAATTCGTCTAATAACTCCTGATATGCTACAAAACACTTGGAGAGAACTGGAATACCATTTAGACGTTTGTCGTGCGCACATCAAAATCTATTGATATTAAAACTTGGCGAGATGTTCTATTCAAATAATTATTTTTAAATTCTAATGGGTAGTTCCATAAAAATAAGCCATAACTTTTGGATACTTTTAGCCCAGACACCCTGTATAATAAGCCATAAATTAAAATGACAATTCGTGAATTGGTATGACATTTCATGAATAAAAATTACAATTCATAAATTAATAAATAACCAAATACATTAAGTAACAGTATAAATTTTGAATGAATGACACACAATCTTATGGAAAAGATCGCATTTAGAATAATTAATATGACATGGGAATGAAGATGGGACAAACTGCCTTTGGACAAATTGGCATTGAACTAATTGAATAAAGGAGTTAGTAGTATTAAAGCTGAGGTAACAGCAGATGTTCATCATGAATATACATGTATTTAGAGTACCAAAAGAAAAAAAAATGGCCCTTTGACAGGCTATGCACCCTGCCCTAATTTTTTTCTACATGAAACACTATGGTTGATCGTACTTTTATGACACAAGGACAGTAATGGTCATTTTGTACCAAGCAAAGTGAGACTGTACATATGGTTTCAGGACTTGAAAAATCATGCTTGCTAGACAAGAATGGCATGCGCCATTTCAAAAAGAAAAATACTAAATAGAATGTATAAATACAAAGTATTATTACAAGGTACATTCCAAACACATAGTACCAATACAAAACTTTTCAACATTTTGAATAATAGCTCAAATTTCCTACTTACCAAGTACAAAAATCTAGTTATCAATAGTGATTGGGAAACTGGGAATTGTCAAGCCCTGTTTATACTTATATAAAAAAAAGGAGGGGGGGGGATGATATGGAAGACATAAAATCTACTACATACTTCTACTTTGCTTTTTGATGCTGCATAATGAAGTGGCGAATTTAGACCTGTCAAATTTCGAATATTCACATCTGCACCCCGAGAGATTAGAGCTTTTACAATGTCACTTCGTCCGATGGAAGATGCAATCATCAATGGAGTCCAATTAGACTGCATCAAAATTATATAATACATTAATATATATATATAATAAATATCATATCCATTATCATTTCAAATATATTTTCAAATATGCAGATTGACGATTTACCAATAATACATTAGGACCAAGAATAAAATTCTAATGTCTTGTTTGCTTGTTTTTGTTACAAGGATAGTTCAGATCCTATTACGCCAGGAGTTAAAATTTTTCGAGAGATCTTAATTTCTGCCACCAAATTGAACACAGATAGGTAGAAAAATGAACCAGACTTTGTACTAGTGGGTGTCAAATGGAGATTTTCTCTCAGCAAGCAAACCATTACACCACTGTACCGTTAAGAGTAACATTTATTACAAATGTTAGATTGAGATTTAAATTATTTGTGTTTTAAGGAAAAAAAAAAAAAGGACAGATAAGGCTATGTTGTGCCAGGATCTACAGTTTGCTGAGGAATCCAAACTTCTGTTAACCCATGGAATCAAATCTTGGACTAAGGATCAGCAGAAATACATACCCATCCAATGATACCATTGGAATTGAATCCACGTTAACAGCGTGATAGACAAAAAAGGTTACTACTTATATTGCAACTACGGTTAGCAGTTAGTTAGCAAGCATTCTTTTTTTTGGGGGTGGGGGGGAATCACAGTTATGAGTTAAACCCAGGATAGCTGCTGTCGTGACCCTCTGATTAAGCGAAGGGCACGAATTCACATCATTTCATACGAATTCGCATCGTAGAACCAAATGATAAAACGAAATTACACAAACTTTTTATTGACTTTCCTTTTAACTTAATGCTAAATCAAGCTAATATTTCAGATTTTGACAATAATTGTTTTAGATATAATGTTGCGGACTCTCTTTTCCTCTTGCCTGTTTCTGGCTATGAGATCACCAGGGTCATTCATATTTATAACTTAATCTTTTCCACTGGAGCTGTTCCTGGTAACTTCAAAATCGCAGCCATCACTCCAATATTTTAGAAAGGTCTTAAAACGGAAATATCTAATTACAAACCCATTTCTGTACTGACTGTCTTCTCAAAAGTATTTGAGAAGATCCTCTATAAAATACTATACACTTTTCTTACTAACAATAAAATATTACACCAAAATCAATACGAGTTCATCAGGGGTAGATCCACTGAACAGGCTCTACTTGCAGCTACAAATTTTATTCATTCATTATCAGACTAAAAAAAAAATCAGCAGTCTGTGTATTTTTTTATTTATCTAGGGCCTTTAACAAGATCGTTATCATGAAAGACTACTTCATAAACTTGAACTAGCTAGTATTCGGGACCTCTGCAATAACCTATTTCGTAATTACTTAGCAAACAGCAGTTTGTACACTTGGGTGATGACCATTCTACACTTTGTGATGTCTCACAAGGCTCTGTTCTTTGTCCCTTTTTATTTAATATTAATGATACCTTCTCTTTGCCTACACACTTTACACCGCTGTGTTTCGCCGATGATAAAAGTATTTTTTTTCATGCCACAGAAATTAAAAATCTGATCTCTGTGGTTGATAATCACATCACATATTTCACCAATTTCTTTAAAATAAATTACCTTTCACTAAATACAACTAAAACCAAATGCTTCCTTTTCACTTAAAAAAAAAAAAAATTGACAAACAGCAATTAAACCTTATCAACAATGAAATTATTCTACTCTCATCGGAAACAAATTTTTTCAGTGTTACTCTCCAATCCAACCTAAAATGAGATAAATGTAACACCATTTGTACCAAAATCAGTAGAAATATAGGAGTAATTTGAAGCGCCAGTTATTATTTACCGATTTCTATTCTTATTGATCTCCATTATTTTTAATCTTTTCAATTCTAGTTTATTGCCTACTAATCTAGGGAAAGATTTCAAAATCAACTCTTTTATGAATTACTATTCCCCAGAGAAGATACCCCCGTTAATAGCCTTACCAAACCAGCTTTCTTAAATCCACTGAAACAGATCACATGAAACATTACTAATTGATAAACTAATTACATACAAATCTGCTACCTTTATATTTGCCATAAAGAAGGATGAGCACTCAAATTTAATATCTTTACATTTACAATACCACGTCCACTATTTATTTGTTTATACGTGTGAAGTAGTACATATTTAATACACACAACAACAGAATTGAAGGTATTATATCACACGTGTGTGTCCCGAGTACATGCTGCAGCATAACCCGCTCGAGACCCTGCAGAAACCAAATACACACTTGAGTGACTCATCAATAAAATTTTAAATTACCTTGTTTAGGGATTTTGTCATCGCTCCTGCAGCTTTTCCTCAATCAGTTCCCTTTTTAAATTATTTTTAAATTCTTTATAACTCTTTATTTCTCTTGTTTCCTCGTTTAAGACATTCCACAATTTAGGTCCTCTATATTTTACGTTATTTCTGCTTTTTTCTGTTCATATTTTAGGCGCATGAAATATTTCGTCTGTTCTCAATATTAGTCCTTCATTCAAGTATTGTCCATATGTTATATTTATTATTCCATTAAATCTTTTATTTTGGATCCTTTTGTACATTTTTTTCGGTATGCAATATGCGTTTAATTTGCTTACTGGAATAATACTAGTTTCTTCCAATATGACTCTCCAATCCCACTCCTGGTTACCATACATACAGTGTTACAAGGAATTTACTCTAACTTTTTTTTATTAATTTTAGATTTAATTTCCCCATATTTCCCCAAACACAATTACAGTACATAAGATGACAATGAACAAATGCATAGTATAATTCAATTTTGTTTTTGGGTAATACCCTTGCTATTTTTTTATTAACCCCATATCTCTACATATTTTCTTAAATATTTTGCCTATATGTTCATTCCATGTTAAGTCTCTTGTTATTGTTACTCCCAAGAAATCTATTTTATCAATTATGCTTATGATTTCACCATTTATTGATATATTCCACCCATTTTCCAGTTTTTCTATATTTTTTTTTTAAATATCAGTTTTTTTTGTGTTCTTTTTAATTCATTATTTGCAAACCATCCTTCTATTTTCCCAACTTCTTCCCTTGTCTTATCCAGCAACCTCTCCTGATCTCTACCCCATATTACTGTACTTAAGTCATCCACAAAGATAGTCATTTCCCTTTCTTCTGCTGAATTAAAAATATCGTTTACATAGAGGCAAAATAATAACGGTTTCTATATTGGCCCCTGTGGTAGGCCATAGTTATTTCTTATTCAATTTGATTTTTGTTCATTATTAAGTACTATTTGCATTCTATCATTTAAGTAGTCTCTTAATAAATTACTTATTTTGCTTTTAAATCCGCATACTTCAACAATCCGTATACACTACACAAGGCATTTAAATTACCTAATACCCGACTTTCAGAGAACAACTTTTTGTTTGGCTGTTTTGATCCTTGGGTGTGGAATCTTCTCTCTCACACACTCAAAAGCTTTAAATTCCCTTCCCCTTTCAAAACATACGCTTCGCAAGTATTTAATGGAATCTTGACATCTTGGACTATTTTTATTTCCACTAATCTTGACATCTTATACCATTTTTATTTCTATTAAATCTTCTCTAATTAATATTTAATTTTCTATTATTCATCTTTTCAGATCATAAACTATGTTTTTAAAATATCTTCTTTACTCTGGGCAACATGAGTTCTGACTAATCCCTTGGTCTTTCCCTATCGTTGCCCAGGTAGATAATATGTAACATGAAAATAGATTTATAATGTTTCTACCTGAATATGTTATTTTATTGTACATCAATTCATTATCTACTAAAACACAAATATGAAATATCCTACAACTATATTATGAAGCAAATTAACCAGCTCAATATTTTAAAAATTAAACATGGTGAGACTAAGACGAAAGACAAAAGAGGGGCTTATGTTTGGTAGAAGAATCGATATCGGTTGCATGCAGTTGTTGCTCTCATCACTCGAACATCATCACATTGAGGAGTCCAGAATGCATGATGCAATCGCAGGTTCGGATACTTCAGGATGACCAGGTGAGTTATCGTACACTTTCAAATATCAAAGAGGACCTCTGAGATTCTCTCCTATCACAGTCTGATAGAGATCTCCCACTTCTAATTCTTTCTATCACCGTCTCTCTTTTTTCCTCCTCCTACTATGTGATCATAGACTTTCCTATGTTTCCAGGAACTGAAGGGTGGTCTTTTCCTTAGCTCCCCCTTTTCTCCCGGGTGGCTAATTGCTTCTCGCTACTTAAGGTTCGCCCTATTGCTGAACAGCTTAAGTTGTCCCTAAAGCAATATCGCATCGTTTGAAGGTGGCACCAGTCTTTTTTTTTTTTTTTCCCCCCTAAACGAACGATCTTCCAAACCTTTCCCAAGGGCATCTAAGCTATCGTTTTCCACCGATTTGGAAATCAAGTGTTCCGGGATGAAGTGGCACCAAACCGTGAAGTGTTGCGAATCCGTGTTCTTTGTCATCAGCAAGTCTTTATGATATGCAAAATTTTAAAGCCACTATATTATTTTGGCAAACCAAAACATACTACCAACCACCATCAATGGAAATAGAGAAATGAATGCATAAGCCACTCAGTTGTCATGTCGTGCATGAAATTATTAACATAGCCTTGCAAACAGTTTCGATATATGATCCCTTACACAACGTTAAGAACTCATAGCTTTATTCACAATTCATCATTACAAATTCAAACCGATCCTCCTGAAATATTAATTGCAATAAATTCTCACATCTATGATCGCGAAATATTAAGGTAACCTTCACACACATTAAGATAGCCTTTAAAAATATTAAAATAATTCCACAGATATTAAAATAACCTTCACACGATGCCAAAATAACTTTGCAAATATTAAAATAGCCTTCCCCAAATAATGAAGTAAACTTTCTAAAATTGTAAAATAACCTTCACAAAGTTATAAAATAATTGTTGCATCATTGAAGTAAACGTCACGTAACATTAAAGCAGTCTTCACATAACTTTAAAATAATCGCCACATAACGTTGAAATAATCATCACATAACCTTAAAATACTAGTCACACAGCAATAAAATAATCATCACAATTGTAGAATTAATCATCTCAAATCAAATTGATTGGTTGCATTTTTGTGACACAAGGACAACAAGGGTCATACTGTACCAAACAAAGTGAGACACTGTTTTAAAATAAGAATAAATTAAATCTAAAATGGTAAAAAAAAGTAATGCATTAAATGTAACAAAACAATAAAATCAGATGAGATTGGAAAAGCCAATATTAGATAAAAAGTTGCAATGATTTCATGATTAAAAGAATCGCATAAAATGTCACAAAGGGTAAAATTATTTTGGTTAAAAGCTAATGAACGTTGTTGGTTAAAATTGAGACAAATACATCAAATATGCAGAAACACATAAAAGCTTACCACATGTGGCACACATCATGGCATCTTCTTTTAAGAGATGTTGATGGAAGAAGAGAGAGTGCCAGATGTGGTCTAGCTAGAGTAACCTCTTTGTAATGGTCACTCCTGTAGATAGACTGCCATATTTCGATTTACGGCTTTATGAGGTGTGATTTATTAAAAACTTACTCGTCCCATTCCCACTGCCATTTTTTTGTACAGATGAGATGAGACAGCAATATTAAAATCCTGAAATGGAATGGCCATACACTCAGGTTCTGCAGTTGCTATTTTTGCAGCAATGTTATCTGTTCATTGCGGAAAATTCCAACATGGCCTGGAATCCAACACAATTTCACAATATACTGCACATTTTTATATACACTAGTTGTTTGTGAATCCTGTGGATTTCAGAGTGGTGCAAGATTTTGAATGAAGTCAGGTTCTGCAAGACACTGAATCTGTACAGATGATATTTGTATTTAACGAATTATATAAAATGTATTCCAGTGCCAAACCTATTGCATGGATTTCTGCTGTGAAAATTGAGCAGAATTATGACAGTTGTTGACTCTATATAACATTTCAACAGACAAATGCTACACCAACATATTCATCTGCTTTTGATCCATCCGTGTAAATGAAGGAATAGCCTTAATACCTACCAAAGAGATCAGCGAATGCCTGCCGATAGGCAATGTCTGGGGTATTGTCTTTTGGATAGATTCAAACAGATGTCTGTGCCAATATCAAACCATGGAGGAATGATGTTTGGCATTAATTCCACTATCATGATTTTTAAAACGTTCAATTCACTAGCATTACTTTTCATCTTAATATTAAAGGTTAGAATACATGAGGGACAAGCCTTGGAAAGTGAGGTGAAATGAGAATAATGGTGAGGCAGGATGATCTTTGAGTAAGAGGATTTTAAAATAATATTTGAGAGACAAACGTTGGCGACATAAAATTAATGGAGGCTCCACGGCTTTAGCATACAAAGTAGATAAGTCCGCAAGGCCCTAGTGCACAGTCATAGACCATCATAATGTATGGGGTCGAGCTGTTTAACCTTTAGCTTACGGGGCTGGAAACAGAAATTTGTTGTTATGTACTAGAGATGGGAGTTATTTACGGTAACTGTTAAAAATGACCTGTTACCGACTGATCACTGTTACAGTAACAGTATGTTCCTCTGAAACCCCTGTTCTCAAATAACAGCTGTTATTTCAGTCACCGGTGACTAGGAACAGGAGTTACTTGAAGTAACAGTTACAAATCACCGGTGACCAAGAAATCACTGTTCTAGGAACATATTCCTCCGTTTCCATCACACAGGAAACGCGCTGAGATAACGGGCTATCACAACATCCGGCATAGTTGTCTAGCTGACACAAGGGCTTAGGCACTAATTACCCATTTAATATCTGATATTACAAGAGGTTATATTATTATTATATTGTTATAGTTAACCAAATATTATTTTAATTAACCAAATATTGTTTTAATTAACTAATTGTTTTAATCAGTTTATTTAATTATTGTTTTAATTGATTTATTTTTATTTAATTTACTTAAAGTTTAAATTCAGTTAATATGTGATTATATAGGTATTCCTACTTCAATAGCAACTAGCAAAATCAATCGCTATCTAGATGATAATTAAAAAAAAAATTAACTTGCCGCGGAATCATGACCCTTTGTCATGGTAGAGATCCCATTCTCTGATCTACCCAAATCTATCAGAGTTAGCGAAAAGGAAATTCAACTTTATGGCAACATGAGTGCCTTGCGAAAGAATTTTCTTAAAGGCTGGTAACATTTTAACCGATGGGAGAAATCGGTTGGAGCCTCTTCACGCCGAAAGATTGTTGTTCCTAAATGCCAATTCATATTTAATGGAATAGATTTTTTATCCATGTATATTAATTAGTACAAGTATTAATATTTTTACATTACTGAGCTTTACACATGAAAAATTCTGAATACATACATGTGTATAACTACATCAGCTGAGAATACACATTTTGTATCATTATCCTGTTTAATTAGTTCCACATTGTAACCTTTCAGTATGTTTTACCAATTAATTTACAGCAGTGTCAATATTTTTTGCTGTATTTCATTACTTAGAATTAGTTTTTTAAACTTTCTTTGATTTTTAAAATCGTGTAATGTTTCAAATATCTAAAATTCAATATTTTAAAGCCTTACTTTTTCTCATTATTTTTGTACTTCATATGTGTGTATTTTTTTCCAAAGTATTTATTATTTTTATGGAGTTGGCACGACGTTCTGTTAAGGATTGAGCATTGAAATGTGTTATCGGTAAGTTCCTCAATTCCCCAAACCTGTGAAGCAACGCATACGTTCCAGTTACCAGTGACTGAAATCACCGGTGATTGCAACCTGTTATCTGGTTGGAACAGGTTATTCAAAAATAACAGTTTGGTCCATCACTATTATGTATGGGGAAATATCACTTCTTCCCTCCGTACAAATCACTGAAATCGTCGCTATATGGGGTCAGGACGGAGGTGTAGCTGTGCTTAAGTACAAATAAACAACACCAAATAACTTCAGTGGGCATGTATTGTTGTTAGTGAAAGGTAAGAAATTACCCATAATCTAATAGCAGAATATTCACTTTTGTATAAAGCAACGAAGAAGAGGAAGAGGGGGGAAAGTCCTGTTTGTACAATAGTCCTTTATTTCATCCCCTTTTCCTTACCACTCACGATCAAGCCATTTGTATTATTAACTGACCACTGACCTAGGAAAAACATGAAAAGGGGGAAAAATCTCTGGTATAGGTTTTACCCCAGCCCCATTGTTGTTTTGGGAGGTAAATCTACTGGTATATATGTTGTTCCACCCATAAGCTAAAGGCTAAATAATGATTGGCATGCAGAGCTATAGGTATGACAGAAGTAATCTAATTTAGAGCAGATTAGTACTTTATATAACCTCAGCCATGAGCCATGATCTGTTCCCCAGGGTGTATGAGACAGAACTTTGACGATATTAAGGTTTTTAAAACATTTGTCCTGCAGATATTTGATGTGCGATTGAAATGTTAGAGATCAAAGATAACCCCAAGGAATTTTGTACCCTGAACCACTTTCATAACATTTTCCATTTGGAGCTCCAGATCCAAATGCAATGTTTTCAACAAAAATGTATGAAAATATATATATATATATATATTTTTTTTTTCACTGAGAAATCGAATCCATTTTTAGTTGTCCATTCCATCATTTTGTTTAGAGCCAACTGAAGTTGTCTCTCAACCGGGTTCATATTGCCTCCTCTGCAAGAAATTTACAGGTCATTAACGTATAGGGAAACTTCAATAGTGGTGGGGAGGTCTTTAACCACACCATTGAGTCTCAGGATGAAAAGAATAGGATTCAAGACACAGTCCTGGGGAATACCTGATTCCTGTGGGACATTATGCGAAAGTGTAGATCCGATACATACTTGGAAAGTTCTAGGGTCCAGAATTTTCCTTCATGAAATTTGGCATATTGCTCCTAAGACCAAACTGATGGAGATTTCTGTGGATGCCATATTTCCAAGTCCGATCATATGCCTTTTCTATGTCAAAAAATATAGATACAAGGTGTTCCCTATCAACAGAGGCCTCTCTTATTTAGGTTTCAAATATCAAGAAATTATCTGTCGTTGATCTCATATAATGGAAACCACTCTGGCATGGTGGTAAATGGTTTCTGTTTTCTAGATAATACATCAACCTATTGCAGACCATCCTTTCCATTAGTTTACAAAAGCAACTTGTCAAGACAATATGTCAGTAATTTGAAGGATTCTTTGAATCTTTGCCTAGTTTGGAAAAGATATGATAATGGCTTTGCGCCATGCCTATGGGAATAACTGCTCTGCCCAAATCCTATTGAATAAAACCAAAATATTTTCAAGGGATTTGACAGACAGGTTCCTGATCACTGCATAATGTATTTGATCAGGTCCAGGAGAAGTATTTTTGGACCGATGTAAAGCATATTTTAATTCAAAGAAGGCAAATGGGATATTATAGGGAGATGTATTTTCATGGAAATTGAGAATTTGTTTTTCTCTTGATGTCTTTTTTATGGATTGGAATGAGGGAATGTACTTGGTACTGCTTGAGACATTAGAAAAAGCAGTGGCCAATGTATTGGCTACTCTCTGGAGATCCCTGATTTTTATCCCATTGCTAAGATAGAGAGTGGATGTGAGGTGTAATTGCCATTTATTTTTTTAATTTTATCCTAAACTACCTTTGAATTTGTTGTAGATATTATATTAGAAATATATCTTTTCCAACGATCATTTTTTGATTGTTGTGGGATGAATTTTGCCTTGGCTCTGGTTCTTTTGAATATAATTAAATTTGTTTGGGTGGGGTAAAGGAAAAATATACCCCATGTATTTTTTTTGTTCTTTGTAAGCAATTTTACAGTCGTGATTCCACCATGGTTTTGGAATTTTTAGAAAATATATCGAGGGAAATGTAATGACCAAAAGTACGATAGATTTGCAAATAGGAAAAAGGCTTGAAGAAAGATTCAGTAAATTTGGAGATGACAAGCCCATGTATTTTTAAAAAATATTTGCACAATTTGATTGGCTGATGGTGATGCGGTAAGCAGGGTTTAAGCTGGCTCAAAACATGCTGTCGCAAAAATGCTAAAATGGGAAAAAAAGTTGTAGCAAAATGCTAAAAAATATTAGTTGCTTTCGTTGCTCGAAAAATCGTATCAATGAAATTATTTATATCAACAATGCTTTGAAATACAAAGAACTAGTTATTTTGGAAAATATGAACATATTTATGAAAAAAGAAATATACAGTATGAGTTGAGATGTCATCAACATTATTGCAGTTCAAGTGAGCTGTCACAGCCAACCAGCATCCATTTCTGTGAAGAACAGATGGCCAATGAATGGGGATTGAATGTGGTGTATACAAGTGAGTATTTGATGGGTAATTTTCATTGCGTATCCTAAAGTATATAGGAAGAAGTGGGGGGGGAATTACTGTAAGAAACATACTTTAAGGTTAAAAAATGAAAAGTAAATCAAAGTTATTAAAAAAAAAGAGCAAAGTTTGTTGATAGGACATTAAACACTTGTCGCTATTTTGCAATGGACACATTTTTTTCTTGCATTTTACATTAATTCGCTGCATTTCGGAAAAAAAAAAAAAAAAATCAACCGTAGCTTAATACTTTAAACTTTCAAATACAAATAACGCTAGAAATTCAACTCAGCCGAAAATTGCAATAGACTCTTATGTTTTCCCCTCACCTAAACCCCTATCATGCATAAATAAGTTGCTAGCTGCTCACACGATAAAGAATGAATGGCGAGCTTTTCGTAATGAGGCTTTCAATCTGCTACAAACATTACTAAAAGAAAATTCTTTCTGCCCCCACTCCTAGTTTAATTGTTTCAAAGCTTGCTAACTTTCTGATTTAGACGGGGATAGACACTGTGTTTCCTTTCTTTTATTTAACTTGTTTATCCACTACAAACTTTCGTCGATACAATCTGTCGGCACACCCCAACTCTCTATTCCTAGATTCACATCTCTCCTATTCAGAGACAAATTCACGCATGCACTCCAGGCCGGCTGCAATCCCAGGCACATTAGGGGGCATCCCCTCCTAATTCTCACATACCACAACCTGGCCTTATGGCCACTTAAAAACATGAAAGAATAGCAAGTTTTCGCAGGCTTAAAAATGCCAGAGTTAAACTAGTAATAAAGTAACCACAATTATCCTGATCAATCTGGGAAGTCTGTGTCACTCCACAGAAGAATATCTTAAAATATTTTGACCCCTCTTTCAAAGAATTGTTCATTTCCTACATAGACCATTCCTTTGAGTGTATTTTTAGCCCACCCAAGAAGATGGGAGGGGAGGCGGGTGAGGTAACACTGATAACCGTTGGCCAAGAAAGGGGCGATGCCCACTTTAAGGGGATAGGGTGGTTGAATGAAGACAACTGTGCAAGGGGCAACTGTGTGCCTAGCATGGTAAACTTGCCCTCCCTTCCCCCAACTGCAGTTCCCCACCGTAAGTAATAAGTACGTTCAAACAAAAACAGAAACAAGAATTTTGAAGAGGAAACAAAAAAGAATAAAGAAAGATCACTGGTGTGAAGTGGATATTCTGGAATCCTGTTTTCAGAGAATAAACTGTGGTTAAAAATGCCTGTCGCATTTTCGCGATGGGCACTAATATTTTTCTTTTCTTTTCTTTTTTTTTTGGAGCAACTCGCCGCATTTTATGAAAAATGCAACTGCAGCTCCTCCTGTTGTTTCAATTTAGTCCGATAAATGGCAACACATGTAATGCCCTTTTTCAGTTTACTGAATAATAACTTATTTATTATGTTTTTAATCTGTCAATTGTAAAAAAAAACCAGAAACCTCCCCCCCAGATTGATAGGTTTATTTTATGGATTAAGAACATAAAAAATAATTATAAAATATGCGGCACACACGTTCTTTTTTCCTTCTTTAATTTTTCCATGGTCATTACTAAATCCGTAGATGACTGGACGCCTCACCACTGGTCCAGACTATGAT
This sequence comes from Dysdera silvatica, assembly GCA_006491805.2. Lineage (NCBI taxonomy): Eukaryota > Metazoa > Arthropoda > Arachnida > Araneae > Dysderidae > Dysdera > Dysdera silvatica. The sequence continues at coordinate 79,742,153 of QLNU02015359.1, read as the reverse complement.
AGTTATTTCAAACTTGGGTATCCTTCCTCTCTTCACCATCATTCCATTCTAATACTAAAATAAAGTTTCCACCATCATTTACAACTTATATTTTGACCAGGGTGTTAGTATTGAGGCCTTTGCCTGACAGTGTCACAACTTCAGTAAAATAAACACCATACAGGATCTTTTTTCAACCTGCCATTTTGGAACAAAACAATACAAAGTTTCACCAGGAGATTCCATAGCAACGGTTATTTTGATAATGGTGTCAGGTTTAAAAACAATATGGTTCAGGAGTAAAACTGCTCCCTTTGTCGAGTGAAGGTAGAATTCTGCCTTCACTGGACAAAGGGAACAGTTGGCTTTCAAAACGTGTTTTTAAACCGTACGCCAGTATCGAAATAACTGCTGTTATGCCATTTTAGAGTTAAAAAATGAGTATGGACTTGTAGTCATGCTTTGTATATCACCAAGCCTTTGCTTTTCTCAGAAAAGTCAAGTATTCAGTAGCAATCTGAAGTGCACCCAATCAAACACTTGAAAAACAGGTTTATGATTAACACCTGTTGGTTAGTGGCCAAAGAGTGAACTACTTATTTGTCAATTGTCATTGTTATCTCAATCAATGAGTACTGTAGTCACCCTAGTAATTGTCTTCACACACACACAAAGATAAGCAGAGAATTTTAGTTTAAAAAAGAATATTCTTCGGGTGTACAGACTGCATGACATTATTACCCTTCACAGGGATAACACAATTGCCAACTATGGCTTCAAATATAGAAAAGTCTCTTGGGAAAGATTTTGTGAGTTTGGGAATTTATAGCAATAATTTTTTGCCACCTTACATATATATAGCCTCCAAACTAGAGCTTTGTTTTGAGAGAGAAGTTTTCCCATCCTGGATTCGAACCAGGGTCCCTCCGTTTAGCCCGGAGTGTCTTGGACCGCTAGACGAATGAGGACAGGAAACAACGCTCTCTTTCTCCGTATGTAAAGATGTTAAGGTATTATTACCCTCCGCAGGGATAACACAATTGCCAAATATGGTCAACACAGAAAAGGGTTTAGTCTTAATACTACTGGTACATTATTGAGGACTGTGGGCCGGCAAGAATGAGCAAAATTGGCCCTTGGACTGAAAAAGGTTGAAGACCTTTTCTTAAAATATAGATCGCCATCCAGGTTCCAAACTAGTGTCTTATCAAAAAAATTTTGCTGTTAGCAAGGGTCGAAACTTGCAGTTGTCCACTTGTCCCGGAAATTAAAGTCTTAGAAGGGCAAGTTAAACAAAAAAATCTGTTACCCCTCGAGCAACTAAAATGTTCCCCCCTTTTCTTTTTAATCTCGATATTTATAATATTGAAAATATCGCTAAAATGCAATATATAATCAGATTTTCAACACATGTTTTGTACTGCTGCTACCAGTTTGACAAAGAAGCTTTTAATACTTACCAATATCATAAAACTTTACAACAAACGCTTCAGAGACGGTATTGTTTCTATTCAAGAAGTGCTCTAAGTATGGCCGGTCTCAAAACAACACACAGTGCGTTAAAAACAAGATTTGTGAAACCCAGGCATGCTGATGAAACGAGGTGGATTACTTACTCCCTTGAAGCTGCAACTGCAGTTCATAAGTTATAGCCAGCTCTTATTAAACACCTTGAACAAGTTTCTGTAAATGGATACAGTGCTGAAGCGAAGGGCAAGTCAAAACAGCTTTTCATAGTAATTACATCAGAGAACTTTATTTTATACTTGCATTTTCTGATGGACATTTTGCCTATTCTCAGTCAGTTATCATTAAATTTTCAACTACAAAATTTGCCCCTCCTTGAAGTATTTTCTACATTACACAATTCCTTATGTACACGGAAAAACTAGAATCAAGCCCAGAAATCAACTTTAATAGTATTTTGTCTTCAAAACTATTTCATAACATAAAAATAAAACTCCAAACTTACAAAGATTTTACTGCTTCATCGGTAACAATAAAATCTCTTCTTCAATCATCAAAAAACATATATGAAGATGTTTCAATCATAAATTCTATGAACTTTTTGAATTTCAAAATTTGGCTCAGAATAGCCATATGGCCAGATGCACTTTGGAAATCAATGGGAAGAAAATGTAAAAGGGTAAAGGTTACGTGCCCATTTTAAGGCAGTTAATGAGGGTGACTCATACACGAAAGTAAAAATGTTAACACTTTTAAGGTTTTAAGTCAATACATTTAGATTTTAGGAATTAATTGCATAATATAATACATACATTACTGATTTCAATTAATATATATCCCAATTAGGAATATTTCTGAAATTGAAATTAATTTATAAGTACAATATGAATCAACAATGATTGCAAAATATATGACGAAATAAAATAATACATAAGAAGACCGATTATGTTAAAAAGAATGCGAATATTTTAAATATAGGATTAATTAATTTAATTAAATATTAATTTTGATTAAAACTAATACTGTTGCACATTGATAATTTTAGTAGATATTCAACAGTAGAGTCTTTTTAGAACAGCTCTATTGTTCACTTGGCATGAATAGTTTATTTAATTAATTTATTTATTGATGATAGTCTAATTCGCGTTTACTTTTGATGCAAGTCCTGTTGTTGCCTATCGTCCATGACAAAATATATGGCAGGATACTTTTGATGAATGTCTATTGTACAAGGATATATGGCAGGAGTCTACTGATTTATTCTTATGACACACAAATAGTCACATCACAGGTGGGAAGCTCAAACACAAATGAAGAAAGGACAGCATTTGATCTCATATATTATACAATTTTTTTGTTCGGTGTGGGGAAAGAGACGAAGATTGACCATGATGATTGTTAATGTTTTTCATGAATTAATTAACGATTTCCAACTTTTTATTTGCAATATTATTTTACATTAATTTTTTATTAAAAAGAATTTCGATATTTACTTCGCCTCAACACATGTAAGGTAGTGAACGAGTAACTGGGTCAAAAAAACGAATGCTTTCCATAAATAAGACCGACTGAAATGAATCATTGAAGTGACAGTTCGCACATGTTTACATTAAATGTTATAACCGGCTTTGTATATTATACATACTACTCAATATAAATATAGTAATATCCATAATATATAATAGAACAATTGCAGACCAAAAGAAATTAAAACAAATAAATGGTGATCTCCTGACTACGTTACTTACATCGTCCGGTGAATCAACTGGCGAACCTTGTTGGAGCAAGAAATTAATAATATCCGTTCTGCTACCAGAAGCAGCCCAATGAATGGGGATACGCCCAGACTGAAATATATAAATAGTATTAATAATTTAATTAAAATGTAAGTAAACAACACATCACTGACGTTGAAAATGTTGTCCCAGGGCTACCACTCAAATTTATGTTGAAAACGGTTGTTTTAATAGCCTAAGCAGTCAGAAACAGTTGCAAAATTAGTTGCCTCAAGTGAAAATTTAGTTGCAAAAACAGTTGCCCTCAATAAGAATTTAGTCCCAAAAATTTAGTAAAATACGAAATTAGACACTTAAAAAAAACAAACAAAGAACTTACCTAATTCAATATACTACACAGTTCTATCAGTACAATTAAATCAGAATACTTTACAGTTTAGGCACAGATATAAAAACAGAAAACATAAATATAAGAATAGAAAAAACTTTTTTTTATTATTATGCCCCATGTATATTTCCACTTTTTAATAATTATGGTAAGTCTATTTGCCATCATGGTAACGTATGGACGCAAGGTTGAATAAAACCCATTTCTTTTTTTTTTTAAATAACCCAGGAAGATTTTTTTGGGTTTAAATGGGTAAAATTGGTTTGTTTTTTTGGCAAAATTGGGTTCTATTAAAACAATTACTTGGCTTGTTTTCAAATCTTTACTCAAATGAATAAAAGTAATGTAGCATATCCTATACACCTCCTGGATCCCTGTTATTTATATATAATACAAAATGACAACAAAAAAATCCATATAACTGCAATCAAAAGTTATTTTATATCCATCACGTACCTGCCAACTCAACACAGGGAAAAAAAAAAAGATTTTCAAAAACAGTCTCTTTTTAATGTGTGTGCATAAATATTCCATAAAATAAGGACTTCTTAATAATACTTATACATATTTTTATGAAATGGAAAAGAAAGTTATATACAACGAAGTTACAATATAGCAGCTTGTCAGAGTTCACACAAATTATTTATGAAGAATATTAATATTTCTTAGACTAAGAGTGACTTTTTAAAAGCTTGACATTATACAAAATCATAACTTTCAAGCTTGTGTGAGGATATTTACTTTTGAAAATCCCTATTTAATGAAAAGGTCAAATTTTTTTTCCCCAGAAAATGGAAGATATGCACCAAAAACAGAAAATAAGGCTGAAAAACAAAGATTCTATTTAAAAAAAAAAAAAAAATGATTTGGGAACTATGACATCACAAATCACATAGACCAGGTGCAAGTTACTTAGTTCTTGTTTCAGCTCTCTAAAGAAAGGTAAAAAGTTAAATTTGAAATTTCAGTGTGTGCATTTATTGGTCTTAAATTTAATTATATCTAATTTAACGATTTTTTTCTTTTGAAATTAGTACATGTAGTTATATTTTTAAAAAATAATGTACATTTGAAGTGCATCTAATTGCAGTTCCTTGAATGAGACCTTATTATCACAAAGGCAAATGAGGCACGTGCCTAGGGCCCCTCAAATTTATTTTTTAAATTTTAATTATGTTATTTCAATAAGATCATCAAAAAATTCCCCCAATTACGTGTATCAGCAGAAGTGCCATTTACAAAAGCTTTGAGTTTCGGGCATATAGTTTCTAACCACTATAGTTTGCATTTCTGGATCAAACAAAGATCCTCCCAAGCAGAAAAGCCACTGTGCACCCCCACACTGGTAAGAACATTTTTGCTGAGGAAAGTGGCAACGGTAACCCATACCAACAGTCAAAACACTAACTCGAAAGAGCAGAAGAAGTCAAAACATCTGTCGAAGTCATCCATTTTATTTTGCTTGAATCGTTGCCCATTTTAAGTTGTTCAAATTTTAGATTACAATATGAAATTTTAATTATTTCTAATGTTTACTGATAATTTAACCAGTTTCGTTAATCACTTTATTAAGTAAAAATGTCATTACAATGGACACATCTGGTTCCATGAAAAGAAAATTAAAATCTCAAAAAGAACCGGCAAGAAAGCTTTCAGGTTTATTATTTAAATATACTGTGAAAAATACGCAGCAGCCTATTATTTATGTGAGTGAAACTAGTGTTTCTGCTGTACCAATTGATGATACATCATGTTCCGAACAAATTAAAGACAATGATGCCAATACATCTTTGGATGATCCTGAAGATTTTAATCCGCAACTGAATGAATGCAGTGATCTACAGCGAATGACTCAAGATTTTCCAAGCAGCAGTTTTGAATCTGATCCAGCATTGTGGATGGTGATTAGTAATAGTATGATAGATTATGTCATAAAAAATCCTCCACCCCAAAATTTGAATCTTTTGACAGAAACTCAAAGTGTACATTGTGGTGTAAAGAGGAGCCTGACAATATGTAACTTCTACCATATAAAAAAAAATAGTGAAAAAGTAATCAGAAAATGGCCAGTGTTGTCGGCATCTACAAAAGAAATATTTCGTTGGATGTGCAAATTATTTAGTGCAGTCATTTCATCCAAAGTTAAATTAGTAACTGGATTTTAATGGTTGGAAGAACGTTGCCATAAGACTGAGTGAACATGAAACTGCTGTACTTCATAGGCAAGCAGTGATGAAAATGTCACAACGAATGAGTACATCCCAGAGAATTGATTCATCTCTTGTTATGCAATACGAAGAGGAAAGAAATTACTAAATAGCCGTTCTTAAAAGAGTTGTGACTGTTGTCAAATTTTTGTCACTGTGTGGCTTATAGTTTTT
>QLNU02015359.1:79722958-79736102 GCA_006491805.2 Dysdera silvatica | reverse complement strand
ATGGTGCAAGATCCAATTGTCGCGAATTTCGTTTCGGACGCGTCGAACCCTGTTGCGCAACCGTTTGAGCACTTCACAGTAAAACTCCTTGTTGACTGTTTGTCCTTGTGGCACGAATTCACTGTGAACTACACCTTTTCTGTCAAAAAACACAATGAGCATTGCCTTGATTCGCGATTTGCTCATCCTTGCTTTTTTCGGGCGAGGAGACTCCTTGGTGTGCCACTCGCTGCTCTGGCGCTTTGATTCGGGATCGTACTGAAAAATCCACGTCTCGTCCCCTGTGATCACTCTGTCCAAAAATTCTGGGTCCGTTTCGTAGCGTTCATGCAATTCCTGGCACTTCAACAAACGCTGCTCCTTCATCTCACTCGTCAGGACTTTTGGCACCATTTTCGAGCAGACTTTCCTCATTTGAAGATCCTCCGTTAAAATGCGATGAACGATTGTTTTGGGTATTCCACACTCCTCTGCAATCACCCGAACACTTAATCGTCGGTCATTGTCCAAAACTTGACGCACTTTTTGCACCGAGTCGTCCGTTTGTGATGTCGACGGGCGTCCAGAGCGGTCGTCGTCGTTGACGGACTCCCGACCTTCCCGGAACCGCTTGTGCCACATGAAAGTTTGGCTTTTTTTCATCGCCCCGTCACCGTAGGCTTTCCGAAGCATTTCGAGTGTCTCCGCCCCGTTTTTACCCAGTTTCACACAAAATTTGATTGCATAACGCTGCTCCAAAAACTGGTCCATTTTTTGATCGACGAGGGTGCAGTAGATACCTCTGCGCGGAGCGTGACCCTGCCTCAACAACTGCCCGCAGGCGACTGATACCGGTCTCGTTTCCAAGCTCAGATCCCCCACCAACTTCTCCGCCCGAAGCTCCGCCCCGTCAGCCAGCGTTGCCAACTACAAAAAATCATTCCGGGAACTTCTGGGACAAACTCTGTATACTTCTTTTGAATGAGGCCAAGGAGCGGATTTTTATAATTTCTACTGGAAGAACATTCCACGTAGATGGAGCAGAGTAGCCTAGTCATCGTTTGGAAAATTCAAGACGGGCTTTAATCGGAATAAAGTTGGAGCTATTAGAGGTGGGATATGTACGTGTAGGAGTTCTTAGAGGGATGAGTTAATTACAGTGGTTGTAATTTATTCTGTGAAACATAATTAGGACTCTCATCGTGTAAATTTTGGTTAATATTCAGCAGCTTGTGATTTTTACGAATATCAAAATTGCAGGAGAACGGTATGGAATTGTAAACGATGTTTATGTATTTATTTTGAAGTTTTACTATGTTGGGAAAATGAATCTGATGCTCAAACAGGCTTACAGTAGTTCAAGTGAGATTCGATTAAAGTGTGATATAAATGGACCAAAATATTTGAAGGTAAAATGTATTTAATTTTATTAATCGCTCCAATATTTCTACTAATTTTTAGGCAAATGCTTTTGAGATGTCCTTCCTAACTTAGGTTAGATTGAAGCTTAACACCCAGAAAATCTACATCTTCGGAGAGTGATATACGTTCACTGCTCACCATGAATGTTACTTTTTTTTTTTTTGTAAAAGGAACAGTTTTGGCTTTGTTAGTATTTAATGTTAAAAAAATTTTTCCAAAGAATTCAGTGATGATAGGGAGAAGTCACATTTCTAATCAAAGATTCAATGTCAGCAAGACGGAAGAAGATCGAAGTATCGTCAGCATAGCAGATAGTCTAAGAATCAATATCATTGTTAAAGTGAAAAATATCATTAATATAGAAAATGAAAAGCAATGGGCCCAAAACTGATCCCTGTGGAACACCTTATCACTGTTGTCTGATACGTGAGACTTGACTTTTTAATTTAACCATTTGATATCTGCCGGATAAATAGTTTTGCAGCAAAGACAAACCCAATCCCCTGAAACCAGCAAGAGTTAGTTTGTGAATTAATCGGTCATGGTTAATGGTCATGTTAACGAAAGCCTTAGCTAGGTCAAAAAATAAACCGATGATGGATTCTGAATTGTTAATAGAAGAGTAAATGAAGTCAATTGTAGTTAATAGACCTAATTCCGTAGATCGACCCTTTAAAAAACCAAATTGGTGTTTATGGATAATATTATGCAACTGTAGGGAGGAAATCAAGCATGTAAATATTTTTTCCACTGTCTTTGCAAAAAAAGATAGAATTGAGATCTGGAGATAGTTAGAGATTTCCATCCTATCTCCTTTTTTGTAGACTGGTGTGATAATTGAGGTTTTAAGTGGGGATGGAATAATTCCAGTAAGAAAGATAAGATTGAAGATGTGTTTAAGTGGTATGAAAGAACCTCAGCTATTTCGAATATTGCTGCTAGACTGAAACTATCAAAACCAGGTCTTTTTTTTTTCACTGATTAATCTGAATGTTTTCATAATTTCTGTATTTGTAATGGGAGTTGGCATGAAAAGTTGTAAAAAAGTTGTTGTAAACAGAGTTGGCAAGTTTTTGCCAAGATGGTTAAAACTGCTGGTTATAACCGGCATGGCAGAAACTAGTTTCTGCCACAAAAGTGGCAATAACCGGCAGGGACCCAGAAAATAGTTATTTCATGCGTTAAAAACTTACCAAGATACCCCAAATGGCAAAAGGGAGTGTATTTTAAAGTAAAATAGGTTTAGTTACAATGTTTATAGTATTTATTCAAAGGTTACATCATAGCAAATTCACTAGCATTTAAGTTCCTGCTGATCTTTCCAATGAAGCAATTTATGGCAAAAGATTAGTTTTGCTTCCATTTCCTAATTCAAACAATTTCTTAATTTATTAGGAATAGACCAATAGCTTAAGAAAAATATTCTTCCAAGCCCACCAATACTGCAGGCAATATCGTCGGTGCATAAACAAACAGGTACAAAATCTTCATTTATAGTTTTCTTTAAACTATACCACCACATAGAAGTCTGGACATTTTCTAAGATTTTATTGGAGTAGTATGTTTTAGGAAAAGGAGCTGAATTTGCTCAAGAAGCTATAATGTAAAGCACAAAATTTAGGTTAATGACATTAAAGAATTTCCTAGTATTGTCTTCCTGCTCCTGTGACAATTTAGATCACATGTACTTTGGATGAAAACTATAAACTGGCATATATGATGTTGAGTTATTGCCTGATTAAGTCTACTTTTTACCCTTTTTTGATTCATTTCCATGAGATTATCATTATCACTTAGGATTAATTTCACATGCATCTGTAATAGAAAAGTTACCTTTCGAATCTCAAACAAGGCAACAGCAATAAATATTAAGAGCCACAACAAGTCTTTTACATCTTTATTAATCATCTGATTATTTATGACCTGAAAAGTTCCTTTATCATCCATATCATTTTCATGATCTGCGAGTAACATGGATGTTTCTTTAGGAATAATTCCAAGAAATCTACCTGGTTCTTCCACTTTATATTGCCTGGTATTTGTAGCTTCACAGTATTTATGTATTCCTTTAGCCAAACATCTTGTCTGTAATTATTTCCAAAATATTTCTAAACAGATACCATATTCTTTACAACAGACTTTAAAAAAAGTGTGGTTCATTGGCTGTAATACAGCTTATCCGATTGGTCATAAACCACTGAGGCTTTTTCAACAGCTAGTCTGCAAATGTTTTCGCATTTCATTTTATAGCCAAATGTCTAAGGAGGTAAAGAAGATAAGACCAAACAGATCTAGTATGTTAAATAATATGGCCTGCGAAAGATGGTTTTTGTAACAAATCTTTGATGTACTCTAGTATTTTTTAATTATTTTAAAATATTTTAATTATTAAAATTATTAATATAAAGCTTTACGATATATTAAATTATTGTAATAAACATATATTTTGTAATCTTTCATTTACTAAATAATACAATACTGTTTTAAGTACTTTTATTAGTTTCTGCCAGTTAAAATCGGTTATAACCAGTTTCTGCCTGCAGAAAGACAACCCTGGTTTACAATCTAAAGAAAAAAAAAAAGTTTTTGATCTGTAATTTTGTAATGAAGCAAAAATTTGGATGTGCTTAACTCTTTAAGCCTCACAACGGCCGTATCTCCCTGACTCACAATGGCCTTAGTCGGCCAGGAAGTTAGCTCTGTCCCCCCCCCGCACTTCTGGCACATAAGGAGGGAGAGGACCCCCTGTAGCATATACTAGGTACGTATCAAAGGCACGGAATAATAGCGTATACAAAATGCGCACCTTCATAGATTAGGTTACTGATACAAATGCAAATAGCCGTTGGCGTAAAAATTTACTATTTTCGCCAATGCCATAAAATAAATATCGGTCAAAATTTTGTCAACTCAAAAGCCATGTTGCGATATTGGGTGTAGGGAGCATGTCCATATAATTATTTGAAGTCATTATGTACAAGTCTCTCAATTACCAAATAGACTAGCTCCATTTTTCACTGATTATGATACTTATTTATTACGTCAGACACTATTTAATATGTAATTTTCCAGAGACCAAATTAAATACCAACCAAATTAATCATTTCCTTGTATACTTAACAGATAATCTTCAAATTTCATAATTATTTATTAAACATGATTTTTTTAAATATCTGTGATATAGACAGAAAGAAAATAAAATATTTTTTGAGAAAAAAAATATTCAAAAGGAACCTATAATATAAAAACTTTCTTGTCCCAATCGCCCTTATTCAAGGGGGAGGGACAGGACTTTTCAAATGGCTGATGTTTTAATTATCAAAACCCAAAGTAATGTTGTTTGACCCCCCCCCTGCAAAAATTACGGATCATCTCTACAGAGAGGTAAAGGTAATTCTTTCGGCGGAAGTGGCACAAAACGATATAAAGCGAAATAATGGACACTTTGGTGCTACATTTCTGAAAAAAATTCGGGGGTGATACACCCGCGAGCGGCTTTTTTATGAGTATTTTTTGTTCCTTTCCTTTTAGGGACGAGGGCACCAAACTATTTCTAGTCGTATAGGTAATATATTAATTTCATTGTGGATATAATTTTAATGAACCAAGACTTATTATATTAGAAATTCGCAAACTCTTGGGCATGACTTGCCGGCGGAGTTTGGTAATGTCTAAAGGGGGCAGTATAAGTATATTAAAATTATTATAGATGTTAATTTTTGTTGCAGAACACGCACATGATATTAATTTGCAAATATTAAATAAAAGGGGAGGGGGGAGAAACTGTAACATACTAACGTATATAGTATAGAAAACAAATATAATAAATAATATTTATTATACCAATGACTTCCTTACTTCCTGCCGGTTTAAGAATTTTATGGGCCCTAGACTGAAATAATAAAACGGGATAAAAAATGTGGCACTTGTAATAGTCAATCAAAAAAAACACTAGATTTTTTTTTTTTATGTATATTACCTTCAACATTCACGTTTAACAATAATAAAAATGTCTTGGGACATTTGTAAATAAACAAGATTAAAATAACGCTTAAATTTTAATATCACAAGTCTCCTTCAAGATCCCTGTGGGGTTCCAAAATGGACGGGGCATTAGAAATTATTGGGAGGAAGCGCATAGTACATGCGCTTATACATTTCAATATATGTAAAATCCTAATGTAATTCAAATTACTGGAGGGGATGAGGGCTGGGCCCCACAAGCCCATATAATTCTGCACTCACAGGCGCATGCAGGAGGTGTTAATGTGGGTTTTAATTCCCAATTCCGATTTAATTTTGTATATTTACATATAATTATATGGAGTTTTAGTTCTGTAACTCCCCATTAAGCTTATAACACCCTCCTCTCTTTTAGACTTTAAGCCTACGTCTTTGTCTGCGCCTATACCCCCTGTTACTTCGCATTTAGCGTTAGAGGTTTCACAAAAAAAGAAATTCAGTTCATATGAGCGCAGTGACGTAGCCAAATATTTTGCCGCCCATGGTAAGTGACTGTCATTGTTTTTTAAAGGCTAATTGCCGCCCTCCGAATTGGGTGCCCGCCAACTGCCCCTTATCTACACTACTGTTTGAGCAAATTATGCGTCCGACTTCTCCGTTTATTTGAATGAAACATTATGATTCCAGCATTGTCACAAATCCACGTGTTTCCGATGTATGACTGAAAAGCCGCGTCATTATATCCGATACGAATTTCCCTACTTAGAATCAACATAAGCTACAAAATCACCCCCCTCCCACCCCCAGAACGGACTTTATCATTTAACTCGTCGATGGTTTTTTTTAAAAAAAATTACTCTTTTGGAATAGGGGGAGGAGCGTACACTTTGGAAAACACTGTAAATAATAAAATTTAAAGATTTATATAAATTGTTTACTGTTCTAATTTTCTATGAAGGCTCAATAATAAGTTATTGCACATGAACTTAAAATTAAGCAATGGTGGATTTTTGCCAAATCTGTTGACCCCAAACCAGTTTAGCGAAAAACTCCTTTGTAAAGAAATTGTCTTCAGCCCTCATGTTGTTAACTCAGTTCTATCGCAAAAAGGTGAAAGTGCAGTCTGCCATTCATAAAAATAAAGGGCAGTGGATGAAAGGGGGTAGGAAATTTTTGGGTCAGTCCATTTGGAAACTGGGTCGTTTGTCGACAGAGATAGCATAGCATTTTTTCCTGCCTGAGACTTAAAAAGTTAAAATTTCAGTGATTTTTTTTCTATTATATACATTTTCTTGCAAACGTTTTATTACTGATTATCTGTTACAAAAATGTTTATGAATTAATAGCAGTTAAAATGAATGTAGTTACAAAAAAGGAACGTGCTAAACCTTTTACCTCAGACAATAAGCATGTTAAATAATTTAATTATATTAATATTAAAAATTTATATTAGTATTCAATAAGTACATTAATATTAAATAATTAATTATATTAAATGATTAATTATCATTAAGTAATTTAACTGAAATAATAGTAAATAATTATGACTTACATAATTAATGACATTTGCCACGCCTAACGCACATATACTCATTCCTTGTTTCTGAGTGCCCTTAAACATAAGCACACTGCCTTTTTTTATATTCTAATGTGCCCTTGAAAGTTCAAAATACCCTTTTTTTTTTTACTAGCACCCTGCTCCTTTTTAATCCTAGGATGATCTCTGCATTATGAACAAAGAGCTTTTATTTATTATGTTTATTGAGTATATATATAGAGAAACTGAAATAGGGGTGTTCCTGACACCCTCGCCCTCCTCCCCCATGGGCGTAGCCAGCTTTCCATCTCGTTGAACAAACCACTGGTAACCCGAAATATATTATCAAAAATACTAAAATATACCCAAATGTACTTCAACTTTTATTTCTAGGGGGGAGGGGCATGCCTTCTCCCTTGGCTACACTCATGCCCCACCTTCCCATCCCACTGTAATTATAGCTCATTAGTACCCTTTCTTAGTAGTTAAAAAAAAGACTCCGCTTGATTTTGGAGCCACATGCTCTGATTTGGTCTGGCTTAGGTAGTTTTACGCCTCAAAGGTACACCTTACAACTACCTGAGACAGGACCGACAGCTGAAAGCAACATCTCCGAAAAACAAAATGCTATTCCTTTTTTACTGTTCATTAGACATTTTATTAGTTAATTAGGAATTTCATTAGCTAATTAGGACTTTTTTATTTACTGACAACTTTTCATTAGCTAATTGAGATATAGGAAATTTTCATTGCTGAATTGGAATTTTTATTAGTACACAGTTAATTTGAATTTTTATTAAATAATTAGACTTCTATTAAGTAATTATAATTTTATTAGATAATTAAAATTTTATTAATTGGATTTTTATTAGATAATTATTCAGATAATTATGGGAATATCTGTAAAAGCATTTTAAATAAAATTTTTCTTACATGAAAAATGAATTGCATATTATAGAAATCTTGAATTTCCTACTTATATATGAACTAACCTCGTCAACTGCCAACATTGTGTTTATGCAACATTTTTTCGTAGCCCACCCACATACACTAGATTTTTTTTTTCAATGAAACCTTATTGCTATTGTCATAAATAATAAACGTGAATTTTTATGCAATTTCATCATAAATTTCTATGCTTGGCTGTTAACGGGTTTAAAAAAACCCTGGGTTTTATTTCAACCCTAAAAAGATGCATTATTTCAGCATTACTACTACCTTCAGTAATGTGCGAGTTCCAATATATAATAATGTTTACATGAAGGAACAAAAGCATATATTTAGCTGTCATTGGATGATGTTTATTAAGTGGAATAAGTTTATTTTTTGGGTTTTATAAGTGGGTTTTATTAAGTGAGTTTTTTTAAAAAAAAAACCTGCCCAGGTTTTTTGGGTCGGGCAAAATTGGTACAATCCTGTCCAGACATGATCTTCAATTATAAATAACAAAATCACACTTACATTTATTACGTATAATACACATGTGTTATATGCAATAAATACATCGTGATTTTTATTTTTGCATAGTACATCAACGATCATATTTTCATGATCTTTCTTCAATGACCTGAGTATCAATCAGGACTGGTTATGGGTTCCTGTCTGTGTGCCACTGAGCTTTTGTTGCTCCTGTGAGTGCTATTACGACTGCAGTAAAGCTACAAAATCATCATATCGATAACGATGGATCTGGATGTAATTTTCAATTTCTATTTTGCTGATGACAGTATTTTCTTTAAAAATAATACTCTAGATTAAGGTTACCAGATTTTTTAAGTGCATCCGGGGACCCTTTCCGATAGAAAGATATTGAATAGAAAGAATGCTTAAACTGAACTTTTCATCTTACACTTATAATACATTGCAGATATTTAATAAAAAAGTTGTTCAATAATGAACTCTATGAATGAAATTTTTTTATAAACTATAGTAATTTATTTTGTTTATGAAACTAGTTCATAATTCAATCATTCTTACTGTTTATTGAAACAAAGTTCTTATAACTCCCAATATAATTATACAGGGTGTCCATAAAAGAAGTATACAACTTCAAATTTTATTTGCATCGAAACTACAATAGCTGGAAACTTTATTCTTTTTATATATTACGTGGCAACTGTCTAAGTTTTTTCAGCATAATTAGAATGTTTCCACCTGTCAAACGATGTTTGTGCATTCACAGAGCATAAAAAATACTGAAAACAACAGTGATGGCATTGGGGCAGCATCTGCATTCTTTTCAAGGCTTTATTTCAACGATGAGCCAACTTTTCATGTGTCCGGCGAAGTTAACAAGCATAACTGTCGAACCTGGGGCACTGAAAATCCCCATGTGCTCATAAAACACGAGGAAGAGATAGCCCAAAGGATAATGTTTGGTATGGTGTAATGGTAAACAGTCTTAATGGACCCCCTTTTCTTTGCTGAAAACGTGGTTACTGTTGCAACGTATTTGGACATGTTGGAACAATTTGCAATTCCACAACTCCAGGATATTCCAAACATTTTGCAACATGTCCCAATACATTGTGATAGTAGCTACATTTTCAGCAAAGGAAACGATCCAACAAGACTGTTTACCATCGCACCACACCAAACATTAATCTTTGGGCTATCTCTCTCGTTTTTTTTTTTTTTTTTACATGGGAATTTTCAGTGCCCCAGGTTCAACAGTTATGCTTGTTAACTTCGCCGGAAGCATGAAAAGTTGATTCATTGCTGAAACAGAGTATTGAAAGAAATGAAGGAACTGCTCCAATGCCATCACTGTTATTTTCGGTCAGGGTTGGGTTTTGGACAAGACATGTGTAAAAAACTGTTTTTTACTGTCCAACACTGTCTGAAACTGGCCAAAAGTGTCTAAAACCTAAAACCGTCAACATATGAAAAATACAACATGAAAATTAGATTTTCCTAGAATTATACACTAAAATAAAAAAAAAAATAGACTAAAAACTTTGTAGAGAATTTTCAGTTTTAAGCATTACCGTTAGGTTGCTGTAGCAAGAAGCTAAGTATTTGATATTTAAAATCAATAAACACATCATAAAAATTTCAAAATCAGATTAAAAAGTTACATTTTTAGTAAGAAAGAAAAAATGACAACTCCAAATTATGAGTGAAAAAATATTCAGTTTAAAAATTACTGGTTACTAACATGGGTGCCCATATGGGGGGGGGAGGGGGTTTGAGCCCCTCTAGCCATTTAAAAATTGTATTTTCCCGAAACTGCTATGCATTTACTTTCAAAAGTTTTACAGTCACATTTTAAAATAAGGTACTTTTTAGCTCATTACTAATTGTCAAGCAATATCAATTATTTTTGTAGCGTTTTGCTATCTTGTACATTCACTAAAATCGACAGCTTTGAGGAGGCAATTTTTCTCAGCTTTCCTCCACCTAGAAGTACTCGTTAATTTTCTCACCTCCTTAGAAGTACTCATATGGGCACCCATGATTCCCAATTTTTTTTATGCAAATAATATTGCCTTTACTGCAGTAGAACATCATACTTCTAAAGAATTGGTTTCAGCTCTGTGCTCAGGATATAATCCACCAAGTTGTAAACATTAGGGGGGTAACTTTTGTACATAGTGTCTGCAGAAGTTACAAATAGAACCAGGATATTTGCCAAAGGCAATAAAGTCACCCTGGTTGAAAATGGGTAGAGTAACATACACAACGATTCTATTATTGCAACTTGTATTCATATTGAGGGGAAGTCTTATTTTTTGGATAAAGTGGAAGCAGGTGCACATACAAAAAACGTATGATGTCATAGAGATGTTCTGCAGTCTGCTGTTGCAAAAGCAAAGAAAGAATATAATTGTGATGTAATGGTTGTGGTCACTGATAATGACAGTTATGTAGGGAACAAAGGAACTTCTGTACAACGAAGACAACAGTTTGGTGATGTATAGATGCAGTGCTTGTTATTTAAACCTACTAGGACATAACAAGGAGCAGACTGGGTTCTCTCAAAGGGCATATACCTTGGATTTTTGGAGGGCATGAATCCTTGCCCACTTGGTGGTACGAGTCCATCATCCATGAGGGTGCACCGGCCAGCCGTTAGTCCAGTCCGCCCTTGGACATAGCAACAATTTCAGTACTAAAGAACATGTGAAGATTCAAAAGTTTTTCCTGAACCACCACCACATACCTAGTGTGTTGCTTCATGAAATTCCTAATTCACTGAAATGCCAGCAGGTGATACAAGGTGGAAGAGACAACTGACTTGTATTGAAACCTTTCTGCGCAATAGGGCAGCATATCAAAAAATAGTTGGAGAAGATGAAAATGGCATATAAAGACTTAGCCACTCTTATAAATGTAATTTATATAGATAGGCTAAAGATGCAGTGGAACAATTGAAACGAGTTGCTGTTTTAATGGACTGTTTATAAAAAGACCGCTATAATTCATGAAGCCTGTCATACATGCAGGCTTGTAGCTAGGATGAAGGGGCAACCGGGACAAGGCAAAGGGCATATGGGACACTGTGCACTCAAGGATTGTTCTATAAATAGCTCAATGGGGCAACTGGGGTCATGCCATGGCTTGGCTACAGGCCTGCATACATGGCTCATGTTGTTGAAAAATAAAGGTTTTATAGCCCCAGATTCAGGAGATTACAAAAAGAATGGATCTTGCCATGAAACCTTTTCACTTCCTAGCCTATTTGCTAAATCCGAAATATAAGGGAAAAGGTCTGTCTACAAAAAATATATTGCACATTCATGGCAAGTAAACAAGTATCCTAACAGCATTTCCTTTTCGATTACATATGAAGCTGTGCTTTTTCCTTCTACCTCATAGCATCTGGAAGAAGTGTAAGTCCAGTCACATGTTGGACAGCAGTAGAAAAAACACTAAAAACAGAAGGATTTTCAAAAGACTGTGTACAAAATATTTTTTTATTCTACCTTCATGCCCTGCAAGTTTGCATTAACTGAAAGTATGTTTTCCAACTTTGGAGAAATATATTTAAAACTTTAAAATTATCTTGGCACAAACACAGCAGCTAAACTGGTTATGTGTTATCGGATATTAAGGGGGCCGATTGCAGTAGATTATTAATATTTCTCTTGTACTACATACTTATTTCTGTAGTGTTTGCAATTTCATTTTTTTATAGTACAATTTTTTTAAAATAAACCCAATATTCAATTTAATACAAACTTGTTTGGTAAGATAATTAAATATAATAAAACTGAATTAACAGAAAAAAACTAGATAACAAAAACCACAGAAACAACAAATGGCAAAGGGAACACTACACCCAAATGTTTCAAAACGAACATGCACCTACTCTGTGCACATGAAAGGGCCGGAGCTATGCTTAAAAAATTTTTTTCACCTCATTTCTAAAGTTTAGTTTAAATTTTGGCGACATTGAAATCAGCTTAATGACAAAGCAATATGTAGTCTTCCTCAAGATTGTTTTAACAGCTTCCAAAAACATTATGGAAGCTTTTAAAATTATAGGAGGGTCCTTTTTAATACATTTATAAAGTTTCAGGACTCACAAAACGTGAATCCATAATGGTGGCATCCATAAAGACTGTTTTCGGAGGGACGATTGTTTTAACTGTTTCCAAAAACATTTATTACAGAAGCTTCAAAAAACAGAGGTGAGACCTTTGTAATACATTTATAAAGGAACAGTGCAGAAGAATGGCTTGTCACCAAAACCCCTACATTCTAAAAATGAGGTAAAGAAAATTTCTTTGCCACAAGTTTATCATAGCCTTATTAGAGCATCCATGTATTTTTGGAACATTGCCAGAAAGATCGGTGGTCGACGACGGCCATTAATTTTCGATGTTAAAACACAGAGGTAAATCCGCCATACCGTTTAAGGTGCTTTTAGACCTTGCCATTTTCTTAAATTGGTGAAGGGCTTGTGGTGGTGGTGGTGGGGGGAGACTCCCACTTCAGGCTTGGACATTCAAAGTAACCGTACATTGGCTAATTGGAGAAAGTTTCGTTGTAAGGTGAACACGGATATGTGTGTGTATGGGAGGAAGACAGGCTTGGGGGAAAGAATAAGGTTATGGAAGTAGACAAGAGTATATTCAGCAAAAAGAAATATAACAGAGGAAAGCGGGTAAATGGAGAGTGAGTGTTTGAAGAAATGGGAGGAGAGTGCTTGGAGGAGTGAGGGAGTGTGTTTGAAGGAGTGGGAGAGAGTGTGTTTGAAGGAGTGGGAGAGAGTGTGTTTGGAGAAGTGGGAGAGAGTGT
>QLNU02015359.1:79704207-79722858 GCA_006491805.2 Dysdera silvatica | reverse complement strand
GATCATTTAAAAACTGGGCAATTTAAAGTGCAACTATTATGATTTTTAAATCTTCTATGAACCCAACACTGACTTCAGTGATTTTTTTTTTTTTTTTCAAGTATGTGCTTTGAATGTTTTCTTGTAAACAAAATTTCTTGGTTAAAATGGTGTATAAAAAACGACCTCAATTTTTCGACTAATTTAGTGTACACGTCGTCTTTCTGTCGACGATCGTGACGTCAAATTAAATGTTTAATTATGACAATTCTTCGCCTTGTAGCTTCTAAAACAAGATTAAAATCACACAAATTTTATGTACACATACTACAATTCTAAATATGAGAGTGGTAGTATTTGTATTTTATTTGTCACAGGCACATGGCTCACTTCTATATATTTTCAACAAAAAAAAAATCCACGTTCTTGATTGCCGGAGGTCATTTTTTTTAGTGTAATTTTACACGATTATGAGTGATCCATCCGTGAGGTATGGAGACTAGGATCTCACAGTCGATACAGTAACCTTTCCACGCAACTACAAACGTTCACGCTTGTTCCACTCTGACCGAATCATGGAAATCAATTATAACCCCCTACGTCCATGGGTCGACTGGGGTTTCTTTTTCTATCCCTCTCTGAACGCCTGCACACTCTAAAAACTGCATAGTTTTATCATCCGTATGCACCGGTCAGCTTCTACTACCCGATCCAATGTATGAGGCCCTATATACGCTCCCCACGTTTGTGAAAGTGTATGTAGGGGCCTTTACAAAGCACACGCGTTGCAAGGTTTTTATGCTCTCGTCTATAGTAAATACTGCGTGTTCCTGAAGAGTAACCTTTAGTTTCGACAAATGTCGATTAGTCAACAATTTTGTTTCTTTTGATATACAGCAGAACCCACTTCCAACGAACCTAGACATAGAAATCTTCCGTATCATAGACTTCCTTCAATATAACGTTAAAATGCAGTATGTTTAATTTTAATCGCTTCTAGCAATTGTCTTTTACACTTGCTGGAATAAACGAGGAAAAATTTCCAATCACTTTTAATGTAGAAAAGAACGCACTGGTCTGCTTATCGCATAAAAAGTCGCTAAGAATTTCTTTCACGGTATTAAGGACAGGCAGACGCTTCATACCCAGAACACTTTTTGCGACCGTATAAACATTTGACCCTACCTTCACACGAAATGTCGTTAACCAACGTTTACAGTTCTCTACTTCCCGTTAGGGAACTGAGTAAGCATGTGAATCTCCACAGCCCAACACTTGTCTCACCAGTGGGTAGGCAATAACCACTGTCTTCTGGCTCGCTAGGTGAGTTCGACTCCTAAGTAAGATGTAAGCTTGGTCACATGTAAACATATCGTGGTTATGGTTCCAAGTAGCCTGCATTAGAGATGAGACGAGCACAGCCCGGGCCCGAAATGGGCTTGGGCTCTGTATTTCATATTATTTTCGGACTCGTGCGGGCCCGGACTCATAAAACGGATGCAACTGAAGCCGAAAACTGACTTTTCTATACTGAAGTTTCGGGCTCTGGCTTCGGAAATTGAACCCAAACTCATCTAGCCTGCACGGCGTTTCTATGAAGGAACGACCTATAATGTTTCACTTTTAGTTAGCTGTATAACTAACAGACACCAATATGCTCAAAATATATAGAAATAGTGGACTAAAGAAAAAATAGCCCAACACATGTAGAAATGCACCCAGCAGCTTAAAATTTTATACTCCAACGAGTATGCCACTCTTTCACACACTGAAATTCGAGTGGTTGTACCAGTAGAGAATTTCTAAGTAGGCACTTTATGAGAGGTGGCAGCTCAGAACCCAAAAATAAATTATTAGTTACTATATGAAGCTATTAAAGCATTCGCTTGAATAACGTTGTGAAAACCCACCTTTACGTGAAAGTTAAAAGTACTCCCTCCTTTCTTTGCATGGGAAGAAGTGAGGAGCTATATACAATCTGTGCTTGGGAGCGGCAATTTACTAAAACCGCCATTGGGTTTTTTTATAATATGTTGTTTACTAAATTATAAACGAATTCAAAGACAAATGTTAATGTGTGGATATCATATGCACATATGTTACCTATGCCGCCTTTATTTCCAATGTTTGGAATTTGAAATTCCAAACGTTTCGTTGATCCTAAGCTCCTCGTTATATACGAGTCCCACTGAATTTCCATAGCCACATATACCAAATTTTCTAGTTCAGCTATACGTATCACGATAGCCATGAAAAGTAGCCAATATTATTTTTAAAAAAATTATAACACTAGAAAAAAAATTTTCTTCTGATTGACAACGCAGAGTTTAAGTTGATCAAATATATGATGAATTTCCCTCTTTCCAATAGATTTAAAAAATTCGAGTAATCATATCGAAAGAGACATGAAATAAGCATGGAAACAATAAGCCATGTTTGGACGAAGTAGAATCAGACAGCGATTAGGGCTAACAAAAATAGACATAAGATCGAAATTATTTAAAATTTACATGTCAGTTTCATATCAACATTAAACTCTGTTGATTTTACTGAGAACTTACAATAAGATAAACAATCAAACAGCTGTTTCTTAATCGCAGTGAACAGCGAAGACATTGAACTCATGGATACACTGATAGGGAATACGTAACTCAAATGACGCAAGCAAAATCATTGGAAGATAAGATAGAAAAAGAAAACCCTCGACTTTTGTGCAAGGCCGAAATTGTGCGAGAGGAATTCATTCTTCCCCTTCATTAACAATGCTGTCAAAAACAAATGCATACGACAAAGCTATTCAAAATCAAGTCCTCCGTGGTTTGGCATTAACTATTAACGAAGACGGTGATGGCGTGACGTGGAATAGTTTAAGGTCTGATTAACCATTCCAAGAACGGATACGTAGGCTCTCTGACTAATCTAACAACGAGCCCAAAACGAAAAAAGACAGCACCATCAATAACACCTTAAGACGAAGAAATGCGTTCACCCTTTAGTAACTATAATCACTCTTCGTGTTTTCTCTAATGCTAATGCGCTATAGAAAGGGAAATATATCAAAGGAGTACGAAGATAATAATGTGTACGGGAAATTATGCGCGATGGCGCAATTAACCTATTTAACGAGGGCATTTGGGAAAAATCAAAAGCAGTGAACTATGTAAATCTATTCCTGAATACTAACAGGTTGATTAAGCAGCAATTTAATAAAACATGAAGCGAACTCATTAAGAGTTTGGTCCAGAATTTAGAGAAAAAAAAAACTTGTTAACTATTCAGAAGTAATTAACGACCAACTAGGAAGACGAAGTTAAAATTGAAGGATTCATCTTCCGAAACATGACACCCGTGTTGACATCGAGCGTTTATTTATGTGCATGTTATGTCAGCTGCAGGTTATGGTTGTATAGTTGAAGACAATACTTGTGGACGATACAGATAATGGCCACATAGTTAAAGGAATGACAATTTCGAAAAGTTTGTAACTTGCGCTCTTATAGTGGGATTCATTATGATTTGTTTATTTTAGAGTTTTATGGCGCAAGGATCAAGCTGCGTCGCAGGGCCGTAGCTATTCAAAAATTACGGAGGCTCAAACAGTTTTAAAAAAATCAAATGATTTGGCGTTAAGGGCAATAATGTACTTCGTCATAATCCAATGGGGGAAGTGCTTGGGCTCCCCCTCCCCCCCAAGATCTCCCCTTGCCTACACGCTGCTGCGTCGGAACCGACAGTTTTCCGAGAGATCGAAACCTCTTAAGACCTACGAACCAACTCCCGGACAACGGTGAACAATTACTCGGTAAACTATTGAGTAGCTCAGTAAACCACTGGAATCAAGCCCGGAATAAAGACACACTCGGTAAACGCGCCACCACCGCAGTGCCTTTCGGTATAGTTAATAAGTTTACGAAATAACTTTAATGAGAGCAGATAACGATGTTAGAGACAGGGCCGGCGTAACACGGTAAGCGTGGCAGTAGGGTGCCACACCTAAGAGGGCGCCCGAGGCGCTTTAAAGCCAGAAAAAAAAAATTGAACTAAAAAAAATTGCATTGCTAAACGAAAAAGGTTGAAGACCAGAAGTTTGCAATCCAGCATTTGGCATCACAAAATCTTTTCATCTTAGTGCGTTCATATATTTTTGACGTCTTTCAGATAAATGATTCATATTTCTTTTGTAAATAAAATATTAATAAATACCTGATAAATTGAACACTGGTTAAAATTATGTATTTTTAATATAAATATATAGATGCACATACTACTGACAAAACCTGCCAACCTAGCGGTCAAAATTGGCATTATCGTGATCACGGTGAACAAGCCCCAAACGAAGACGGCAGTATGAGTAAGCACTGCCCAGATTTCCTGCTTCTAGATGCTTCTTAATCTGGTAAGGCAACAGTATCTTTCCGATTTATTAGTTTGTTTTGTGACTCCATAGTTTCGTAAACGGCTTTTTTAAGATCTAAAATTTGTTTTATTATCCTCAATCATTAATCCCAAAACGCGATAAAGTAAAGCTTTCTTATCTGTGTTTGTGTTCTAACCGAAAAAGTAATTTGACTCTTCTTTATTCGGAAAGACGTTAACAGGTAAACCTAATGTCTTGACAATTCCCAAATCGTGCTCCTAATGGAACTGAGTATGATACTTGAACGAAAAAATGCCTGCTGTTTTTAAGCTATAATTTGATTTTAGATATCGTGTGTGTTCCTTTTAATTATATTATACACTGGTGTGCAAAAATAAGGACGAGATGGAAAAAGTAGCATAACATCGGAACGGACAGACAGAACTGTCCGAAAGACTAATCAGGAGACTTCCTAGGGTTCGATACGATAGAGGACATTTGCATATACGCATCATGACGTAATGCGGGCGTATGGGTAGGGTATAAAGCATGCGGGCGGTGCACACGCATTTCAGTGGAAAATATTGCACAGTGTATATCGGTTTGAACGACGGCAAGTTGCTGTAGCAGTGCGAGATATTCAACAGACAGCCCCGTAGACAACATCTTGATGATTTAACTCGAGGTCGAATCATTGGAAAGTTGGAAGAAGGTTGGAGTGTGACGAGTGTAGCCGAGGAGTTCGTAATCGCACACAGCATCGTGTCACGAGCATGGACGGCATTTCGAACGACAGGAACAGCTGTCCGACGATTTGGTTTAGTGGTGATTGTCCACGAGCAACCATGGCAAGGGAGGACCGGTATCTTGTTCTACAGGCGAGGAGAAATCGACGGCTAACAGAGAGACAAATCGCTCGGCGACCAGTACGGTGTGTACCATTGAGGCCTACCCACCGAGGACTGCGTTTTCTGTGGTGCCAGGAACACAAAAATGGGGAGCTCAACAAAGGAGTCGAGTGCTGTTTACGGATGATAGTCGATTTAGTCTCATTAGCGATTCTGGATGTCTATACATCTGGAGAAGGCGGGGAACACGCAATCACCCCCTCAACATCATCGAAAGGGACAGGTTTGGAGATGGCGAAGTTCTCGTTTGGGCAGGCACGATACTTAATGGCTGTACAGAGCTCCACATCTTCCAAGGAGGTTCAGTCACTGGCGATCGCTATTGTACCATAGTTCTCCTTCTTCATGTCTGTCTTTTCCAGGGTGTTGTGGGTCCAGAATTCCTCTTCATGGATAACAACTCTACACCTCCTAAATTTTTTTTTTGGACACCCACGTATATTTTGATCAAGCTAGAGCTTTTTTGTTTTTGGAGAAAAGAAATATCTATAATATATAAAGTAATAATATCTTACATCCTCATATACGGAGAAAAATGCATTTGTTCTTATCTACATTCGTCTAATAGGTCAAGACACCGCGGGCTCAATGCGGGGAATTGGTTAGAGCCCAGGATGAGGACGGCGCCTCTTTTTCTCCAAATATAAAAAAAGCTCTAGTTTGAGCTAAATATACGTGGGTGGCAAACATTATTGTATAATAAATTCCCCCACGAAAAACTCGCCCCGGAGGCTTTTCTGTGCTGACCACTATTTGGCAATTGTGTTATCCCTTGGAAGGGTAATAATATCTTACAACTCCACACCATCGTACAGCGGCTGTCACTGAGCTGTTATAAAGTGAAGATATCGCAAGGAGTGGTCCGCACGGTCCCCGCGTCTGAATCCAATAGAACACGTGTAGGATGTTTTCGGGAAACGGCTGATAGCACGTTGCCATCTACCAACAACGATTCCGCAGCTGCGATTGGTGCTACAAAAGAAGTGAGCCAGGATGCATCAAGTGTTCGTTGATAACCTTGTACTGAGCATGAGCAGACGGTGCACATCCTGATTCGAAGTCATGAGTGATCATATCCCCTACTGGAAACTACTTTTCTTGAATGCCGCCTGTCACATGGACGTTTCTGTCTTCTGCTGTGCTGAAAGACCGCTTTCGAATAAAAGTCCTTTGTATCCTTTGGATTCCTTTCTTGGTCAGTATCGTCCACATTTTCCTTAATCTTACATCTTGGAAATATTATGGTATGCTTTGTACCCATTTGAGACACTGGTGTGTGTGTGTGTGTTACGTTGCATAAGAAAAACGGTGGCGCAAAGCAAAAGATAAGAATCCACTCTCAATGTTTTGATTTTCACTTTTGAGAAGTTGAAATATCTCAGTCAAAACCATGTCTTTTTTGGCATTTGATTTTCTTTCCACGTATTCGAGTGACGATCGTATCTTTCTTTCTTGGATTGATTATGAGTAATTATATTGTCAAATTGAAGAAATAAATAATATTTTCAAATACTGTTGCCAATTATTTTTGTGTAATTATCGCTACCGGAATTAAGAAATTTCGTTCATTATTTATAACCCCCCAACCAAAAAAAAAACTATTTAGAAGCACAGATATACATGTATTTATATATATTTAATATACAAAATTATTTTTATTAAATTAAGTTACTTTGTTTTGATTCATATTGAGAATTTTAAGCAGCAAAATATCAAATTATAGTTTCTCTTAGCACTACATAGTAGTTATGGTTATTTCTACATTTGTTTAAATTAAGTTTTATAGGTATTTGTTACGGACGTAACAAATCAAGATGTTACGTCTGTAACATTTTTTTTAATCCTGGAAGAATTTAATTTATGGCAAATCATTTACTTACAGAGAAGTAAAGAACGCCAGAAAAGATTTGAACATTCATCGATTTTTTCAGAGATTGTAGTAACTTTTGCTTTATTTTTGTTACGGACATAACACAAAAATTCCAGTAATATAATAATATAAACTTTAAAATTATTGAAATTTCCTTTTGTCAAAAAATATAACTTTTGCACATAACTGTAAGATTATATGCAAAATTATTGTACAAAATTTAGTATCAGTTGATTTCTGTTGTTTGTTTTTCTATTAAAAATGGGCAGGAGAAAAATTAGTTTTGTAAAAACAAATTTTTGAATGTTTCATACAGTCACACTTCTGAGTGAAATTTTTTTTTCACTTGAGATATTTTTAAAAAATTGATAGCATATAGAGAAAATAGAGATTTCAAGCTTTAAAATGATATATGATATAGCTATATTGATGCTGTTTGAAATTTTGACCTCTTGGTTTCACTTTTGGTGGAATTGTCCATATATAACTCTTAATAGTACAACTAACTTGTTAATTAACGTTTGTTTTACAAACATTTTAACATTTTTTGAATCAAAATTTCAGATAAGATATGTTGACTCTCAGATACACTTCTGTCTTGAATCTTGATAAACATAATTTCGTAAGCTTTATCCAGATGTGTGCCGCAATTTTCTCAAATGAGGCCCATGAAAAATCCCAAATAACAATAATACTTCTTACTCATTAATTCGTAAAAACGACGCTCAGTCTGTTCTTAAGTTATTACATGGTTTCCTAGTCCTTTTGTCAAATTTATACAACAACTGAACTCTTTAAAATAAGCATAATTCAGAAATATGAAAATCTACCCTCTCTCTTGTCAACATCACCGCATTCTGGAAGAGAATCTCGTAACAAGCTTCGGCTTTATATTCTCTTCCATTTCTAACCTCAAAACTTAAAATAATTTAATATAGATCTTCTCTTACATTTCTATAATTTTTATACTGCTCAAGCTATGTATCACGAAATATTGTATATCGGGTTGAATAAAAATTTATTATTATTATTATGACCGTTATACATTGTTGTGTTACACAGCTTCAAGGAGATAATCACTATCCTCTTGATCTGGACTTCTTGGTTTAGTTCAAGTCTCACCCAGAAACCTGAGAACTGTCCATATATCTTCTTAATATATAGGCGGTGCCCAGTAAGGCAGTTTTTTGTAGGTCTGTTGTCGTTATGTCAGTAATGTCCAGTTTTTCTAGGAAGTTCTTTAAATTAGGTGTGATGGCCCCCAGTGCACCTATCACAATCGGGATGACTGTTACTTGTTTTTTCCAGAGTCTATTAATTTCTATTGCAAGGTCACGATATTTGGAGATTTTTTCGAATTCCTTCTCTTTAATTCTGCTGTCACCTGGTATTGCAATGTCGATGATAAATACCTGTTTTTCCTTCACTAATGTTAGGTCTGGTATATTGTGTTTTAAATGTCTGTCTGTTTGAAGCTGAAAGTCCCAAAGGATTTATTATTGTTATTATTATAGATGCCCCTAACGAACCTAAATTTTTAACAAATCTGAATGAAGTGCAAGATATAGACATTTCGAGATATGCCCTCGAGATTTGTGTAAATAAAAATCGAGCTCTCACAATTGCAGCTAGTTACCAAATTTCGAATGGCAACATCCTTTCTATCACAATATAATCAGCACCGTAAAAAAACCTTTTGCCACACATCTGAACATGTAGGAAAACCCCATCTGCACAACATCAGATATAGCATTCCGCTGCTTTACTCTGCAATCATTTAACTTGGTAACATTGCTGCACAGCTAGCTTCCATAACAGTAAATGTGATTAAATCTTGTGGAATCACATCTTCAAAGAAGTAGGCCCTGAGAACCATGGTGCTTGTGATGCCGCACCACACGGTCACTTTGCAGTCATGTATGGGTTAAGGTAACAAATCATGAGTATTTTTGTCCGGCCAGTGCATACAATTCTTTGAGTTAATGTTGCACATTAATAACAAATAAGCTTCATCAATTCACAGCATGTATAGGGGCCAGATATTATCGATGTCATACTTTGTGACATATTTTTTTACAAAGTCTAAATATATCTTTTCGTCATCCATTTGCAACAATTGGACTCAATGGATTGATATGAGAACATGTAGAACGTACAAACTTTGTGATTGTAGTTTTGAGAATATTGAGTATACAAGAAGTGGCTTATGCAGTTAAGTGTCGTTAAGGGTTGTCACCAACCGTGTTATACACCTCCCCAATGTATTTGACAGAAATGGTCGTCTAGTTCGAGATCTGTCGCAAGTGCAACCTGTTTCTTTAAATTTGTGTAGTAATTTATTCACAGCTTGAACATTGGCCTCATAGTAAATTATAGTTTCGACAGGAAAACACGCAATACCTCTTGTTTGAGTTTCTACCATGCAAGGGACAGCAAGGGTCATGCTGCATTGGGACTTACAGTTTTCCGAGGAATTTGGACCTTTTAAGGCCTAGGGAACTAATGAACGGACTGCAGTAAGCAGTTAGTTCATAAAGCTGTAATGCCTCTATGGCATTTTCACCATCCATGTAATAGTGCTCGACAAGTTCATAGTACTGTTTAGCAGAAACTCTCGTTTTCTTCTTCAGGTGAAACACTGTACTGATTAAACTTCTAACAATATATGTTATTAATTGGAAGTGGTTGAGATGACATGTCAGAAATGGCTGTTTTCATATGGGGTTCTGTGGACTGCTTGTGACAATACAAATTACATGCCTTATCACTGCTGTTTGTTGTCTTTCTTTCTTCTGTTGTTCACACTTGCCTTGTTTGACAGTGCTCTTGTGTAGTCATTTTTAGAGATAAAAATAAAATTTTAAAGCTTGCTTTTTTTTTTTAACAGTGATAATCACACTGCAAAAAAAAAGTACTGCCATTCAAAATTTGGTAGATAACTGTAACCGAACTGTGAAAGCTTGATTCTTGTTAGTTACACATCTATGGAACGCATACCTTGAAATGTGTAAACCTCATGTTTCATCCAGATTCGTTAAAATTGTGGTTGCTTGAGGCTTGTATATAGGGAGACTTTATGACCACACTGTGTGTGTGTGTGTGTGTGTGTGTACAGGGTGATTATAATTAAAGTTTAACTCTGAAACCACTATAAAATTAGAAGTACTGGATCAAAAGTTACCAAACTTAGAAATATTGTAAAGGAGGTCATGGGATTTGGTATTCTAAAAAAAAATAATAATAGCAATAATAATAATTCAAAAAGTCACCACTAGCGGGAAAAATGTTTATTCCTGGTACTGACATCACAACACATTTTCCAAATAACAGTCATGGCATGACATGTTCAATATGCTGTCCACCATTTTCTGAAACTAGGTTAAACACAATATCCCACTTTCTACAGTAGCTTAAAGCTTATAAGCCGGAATGTTATAAAGACGTCAGTGAAGTGCAGTTTTTAGCTTTGGCAAATTTCTGATGCTACCAGGAAAAAAGTGTGATTTCAAGAAAACCCTACAGCAAAAAGTCACATGGGTTGAGGTCAGGTGACTGAGGTAGCAATGAAACGGTAAAGTGTCGACCAATAACCCAGTCTGTAAAATGTTGCCTAAGTAACCATTTCACACATTTACCAATATAAGGTAGAGTCCCCATCATGCACAAAAGTCATTCTGCTTAAGATGCCACACTGTTGAAGCTTGGGTACCATGTAACTTCTCGACACGGATTCGTAGTGAACAGTAGTTACTGAGCATGTGATGAGTCCCACCACAAATTGCTGTGCAAAGAAGAATGGTACAATTACAACACTGGGGTGCTCATAAAACCAAAATTCCTGGTTATGATCACAGCATACAGTGCCATTTCCCCTCCCCCAGTGGTGAATTTTGACCCCCCTTTTTTTTTCAAGATATCAAATCCCATGACTTCCTTTATTATATATTTCCAAATTTGGTAATTTACAGAAATTCCAAGAATACATGTATTCTTGGAAAAGGCCCCTAAAGAAGGTTCTAAGCCTACATGTCTACAGAATTCCATAAATTATTCTATTTAAAATACTCCTTTTCTTTAATATATTTGGCAATGATTATTGATTTTCTGTTTATACATTAAAATTCTATATTAATAAGTTTTCATATGCATATAACGCTAAATTTAACTTCTATATTCATATACTTTAATTTACTTTTTAAGATTTTTATTATAATACACACTATCACATTACATTTATCTAATCTATTAGTATATTTTATATACTTTGCATAGTAATATTTCGTACATTCCATATATTTTATTTTGATGTTTGAAAATGTCTTTCATTACATTTATCTACATTCTACATAAATTTATTTTTTCAGTATATGTTAATATTATTATTTTTGTTGCTTATGTTGATGTGATTTTTTGTGCCTTTCATTTCTGTTCCATCATACCACTGTTCTCTCATCTATTCTTTACCCTTTCTATTCACTTAAATTGTGTATCAATACCAAGTTACCAAATTTTTTTTTTTTTTAAGTCTTACTTGGCTTTTCCCCTCCTCTGACAACTGTTCCTGTCTCCTTTTATATATATATGTGTGTGTGCATAAGTTTTTGTATTTATTATTGTTCAAATTATATTTGTGTATATATATATATTATGCATGTTTTGTTTAATTTGTGCGTATGTATGTATATATATATAGAGAGAGAGAGAGATGTATATGTATGTTTAATCATATGATCGTATTATGTGTGTGTATGTGTCTTTATTCTGATTGCACACTTCTGGGTCTATTATGAGTGCAAAGATTTTTTTTTCTTTTTTGAATATACAAGTTTATTTATAGTATAATAAATTCCCCCACGAAAACTCACAAAATTCTCGCCCCGGAGGCTTTCTTGTGTTGACCATATTTGGCAATTGTGTTATCCCTGCGGAGGGTAATAATACCTTAACACCTTTACATACGGAGAAAGAGAGCGTTATTACCTGTCCTCATTCGTCTAGCGGTCCAAGACACTCCGGGCTAAACGGAGGGACCCTGGTTCGAATCCAGGATGGGGAAAGCGTCTCTTTTTCTCCAAAATTACACAAGCTCTAGTTTGAGCTGTAATTAAAACGTGGGTGGCAAAAATTATAGTATAATAAATTTCCCCCACGAAAACTCACAAAATTCTCGCCCCGGAGGCTTTCTTGTGTTGACCATATTTGGCAATTGTGTTATCCCTGCGGAGGGTAATAATACCTTAACATCTTTACATACGGAGAAAGAGAGCGTTGTTTCCTGTCCTCATTCGTCTAGCGGTCCAAGACACTCCGGGCTAAACGGAGGGACCCTGGTTCGAATCCAGGATGGGGAAAGCGTCTCTTTTTCTCCAAAATTACATAAGCTCTAGTTTGAGCTGTAATTAATACGTGGGTGGCAAAAATTATAGTATACAAGTTTATTTAAATTTATATTTTTACTAGTTAATAATTAAGTGTTTATCTTGAGTGTGACATATTTGTGTAAAACTTTTTGTTACAATTTTTTGGTATAGTTAGTGAATTTTCTCACTTTATCATCTTTTCTATTCTTATTAAATTTCTTGCTGTTTTATTTCTAAACTCTTTTTAATAAAACTTTTACACTTCAGTCACTTTCCACAGCTCTATCTACTTGTTGTAAGTTTGCTTTTGGGCCACTTACAACAATTGAGATTGTTCTCAGTATTAATAAAGAGACCCTTCTAAATTACTAAAATATTGTTAAACTAATTATATTCTGGATTTATACTGTTTTTAACTAATTTTTGATCAATGCTGGTTCATTCAGTATTGATCACAAATCTCAATTATTGTAGTCAGAAAAAGCAAACCAATAACAGGGATTTTGTGCAGTCTCTGATGAAGAACAAAATTCTTGGTATTGTTTAATCTTTTACTCCTCTTCACCTTTTACTACTCCAATTGCATTTTTTATTCTGAGATGTTTCTACTATTTTAATTTACTTGGTTTGACTACCTAGTGTTATATTACTTTTCTACTTTAACTTTGTCTAAATTAATATATGCTTAAGTGTAGTGTATTTATGTATATTACATTAGAAGGTACCATGTCACAATCATACTACAATTTTGCTATATATATATATATTTGCATACATAATCACTGTTTGTTTTCTTACGTTTTGTGGCACAAAAACAGCTAAGGTCATGCTTTGACAGGACCTACAATTTTCCAAGAAATACAAACCTATGTTGCTTAATCAAGGAACCAAACTCTTGATTACAGTATGTAGAAAAAATGGCATGTGGTCTACAATCTCATTAGAGTCAAACCAGTATTCATGACACTACTGATGGACTACTGATGTTTATGGCATAGAACGAAGACTGTTTGAAGCTAAGTACTTTTATTGTTTTGCTGGACTAATTAGCTTGTCGTAAAGGGTTTGACTAACTGGTCTATTTACTTTTTAATACCGATTTATGTTGTGTTAGGACTAACCATTAACATGCTTATACAGTGTAGTTTAGTATAATAAGTAGGCTATTTCTCAGCTAGACTAGTGTATTTGCATGGCTACTCGGTGTCTAACTGTTGACTTGTTTACTAAAGTGTTATGATTGCTCTGTTAAACCTTGAACTCTAAAGGCATTGTTTACGTGTTGCACCATAATAATTATTCCTAGGGTATTATTAATATGGGTTACTATTGAAATGTTACATGCTGACTGTTAGACATATCGCTAGCTATATATATAGTTGGTTATATCGCTGTTAGTTTCTTAGGTTAGGAGAGCCATATGTTTTCTCTACCATTTGAGACAGGTTAAAGGAGTCTACGAGGTATCTAAGTTAGTTGGCTGAGTTTAGGCAATGGGCCAAGTAACCCATGTTAAGAAATTTGAATATTATTGTTATTTATAAATTATTTTTGTTATTGATTCTTACCCTATTGCAGTTAACGTGTGCTCAAATGTTTTGTTTGACTCAGCCTGTCATCTGAACAAGAGCATGCCTTAAGGAAAAATTACTATACTCTCGTGCTGATGGGGAAGATTACTGCATTAGAGCTGAGGGGGGATATCACTGCAATCCAGCCAACATGGAGTGCATTCAATAGTATGCTATCAACAGCAAACACGCCTCAGACCATAACTGAGTTTACACCAATTCTGCCACACCCAGCGATAGAGTACAGTGCAATATATACATGTATGAAAAATTTCCAAGACTGCCTGAAAACAGTAAATAAAAAAAAAAAAAAGGATCTTTATGGGCCGATGAAAGAATATACAGAATAGCAAAAGAAATTCAATTCCTGCGGCTGGATGAGTTTTCAAATATCTTTCTTGGCTTAGGAGGTTCCCATCTAGCAAAAGTTGTTATGGCTTGTTTTGGAAAATATCTTTCCAGAAAAGGAATTGAAAACATTGTTATTAAAACTGAAACATTTGGTTCAAACATTCTTGAGAACGTCCTCATCGAAAAACATTACGCCTATTACTGAAGGCTTTCATGGACTTTCCAGTACAACTATTAATATCATTAAATATTTATTGTAAGTTATGCTTTTATCATAAATGTGTAATTACAAAATTTGTTAGCCTTCAAAAATGGAGTCAAATGAGCTTTGTACCAGTAATCTCCGACATCTGGTAGCAGAGATACACATAATCGAAGAATCCATTAACATGGTGGCCATTTTACCAATATGGCGGCAAAATTACCATGATTTGGGTCATGTGACCAATTTATTTTAAATAGTATGTTATAAGGTGCAGCAATCAAATTTAGGGGACATATATGTGCACACGGAACATTAGCTAGCTCCCTCACTATAAATGCTCGGTGCCATACGGAGACGGCGGCGACCGTCCGATCAGGCTGGGACGTCATTATACTTGATCGGGCCTGCTACTGCATCGATTTAAACCCTCATGACGTCACTTGATGAGTCTTATTGTATAAATGCTGTCTATGAACGTATGGTTTGTTTGAAGTAAGAAATGCAATATATTCATCGAAATATCATAATTTTATGCTGAAAAATTATTAATTAGATATCACTGTAGCTTTACATTGTGGATTGAAAAACATTTGGAGGTAAATGAGTTTTTAATGTATAGGTAATCTATGTCATAAGATTCATACTTGTATGAATCTTATATATATTTATTAACTTATTACGTATTTGTAAGTATATGACTGTGCCTTAATTTAAAGAGAAAGTTTTGTGACAGACAAATTTGCGTCTTTAAACTATAAAATAATGTTTTATGACATTCAAAATTCAATTAATAATTGCTTTAAATGAAGGAAAGAGAAATAAATATCCGAAGAAATTATCGCTGCAGCGGTTGAAAACAAGTTTTGCGGATACAAATTTACAATGACAGATATTCCTTTTAAATCATTATTTCTTATTTTCAACTGATGTTATTACGTACATAATATCCTTAGTATTATGTACATTATGAGTGCATGCAGGTTGTTTCTAGAATGGGAGGAGGGGATGTGTAAAACATATTATGCACATACATCTTTCTGAGGCTATTTTTAGGAAGTTCCGCGTCAATTCGGTGCACACAATTCGTCGCGTCATACTTATGTTATAATTTGCAATATATTATTTACTGGGGTTTCTTTGCTTGTAAATACAGTAGGACCCCAGTAATCTGATAATATATTTATTTATTGGGGTTTCTTGGCTTGTAAATACGGTAGAACCCCGATAATCCGAACTTGGCTTAATTGAAATATCCTACAATACTGTTTTTTGTAATTACTTTAAGTTGACACTTGTTCAAGGTTTTACTTGTAAATACAGTAGAACCCTGGTAATCTGAATTTTGTTTATCTGAAATATCCTGCAATACTATTTTTTTAAGTTGACACTCATTCCACATTTTAATTGGAAATACAATTGAACCCCCAATAATACGAACTTCGATTAACCAAAGTGACCTATGTTATCAGATGACCGGGGTACTACCATATAAACAAGTACTTTTTGAGACCCTTTCACCCCCTCGTAGTTCATATTCGGGTGTCAATGAAAACAACAACAAAAAAAAAGAATGTGCATGAATATCGTTCAAATTCTTAAAATTAAAATTCTATGTAATCGAAAGGGGAAAATAAAGCAAGCTTGTGTATGAAATTCATTCAAAGAGCTAAATCAGAATTTAAAATTCTACGTAATTGGAAAAAAGAAAGCTTAAAAAAATGCATCCTCTGTGTGCATTATCCACCGATTTCAAGACTCAAATCGTGACGTCACGAAACCTGGTGTTCGGACCAATCAAGTAAAACGTCGGCCCCGGATCAGGACGAAAGTCACCCACACGACCCCAGAAACGAAGTCCGATTCGCATAGAAGGGCGGAGCCCAGGCTCAGAATAACACAAACAGACGTCAATCCACCACGATGCAATGGCCTGGTCGATGTCCCAAGCTCTCTGACATATGAGCTGGAACCAAAACCTGCCAGCCTGAACCATGGAAAAAGACATCCGCTTGCCACCAGAGTTGAGACCGAACTTTTTTTTCCATACAATTTTGGATTTTTCGTCCCCTCCTCCCCTCCAGTTTACGCTATATTTAACCTCCAAGTTGCACCTATATTTCAAAATAGGTAAACTCATAGAGCTGGCTCCAAATTGGGGTGACACATGCCATTGCCTAGGGCGGCAAATTTTACAATGTCAAAATTCAATGAAAGGTAAATAACCATTTGAGTGCCAAGAATCACATAGCGTTTCTAACTAAACATGTGTGCCATGAAACTCTTCATATTTCGTATAGTAATTAATTAGTATAATTGATTCACAAGCGATGCTCAGGATTGCATAGTTATTCATGCATGTTTCATTT
This sequence comes from Dysdera silvatica, assembly GCA_006491805.2. Classification (NCBI taxonomy): domain Eukaryota; kingdom Metazoa; phylum Arthropoda; class Arachnida; order Araneae; family Dysderidae; genus Dysdera; species Dysdera silvatica. Next base: position 79,705,891 of record QLNU02015359.1, on the reverse strand, counting down.
ATTCTTCTTGTAAATATTACATTTATTTTGCCTTTAAATTGCTCTAAAGTTAATGTTTATTTTTCTTCGTTAGTTTTGATTTGCCATGGTTTTGCCTTTTATCTCGTCTAAAATCTTTTTTTTTTTATGTATATACTTTTTTAAATTTTTTTTCTTCTGAATATCTATTTTTCTTGGTACGATTGACTTTTCGTGCATATGTACGTATTTAAACGATCATAAATACGAATGGTAAACAAGCGAGAAAAACTGTCCTGCCATTGGGACATGCCTGACATGGAATTTTAGCTTTTGCCATTGGATAGTGGATTTCACGGAGCATCTTGATCGTTGGGAGAAGAAGGAATGTTATACATTAACACGTTTACACCAAGCATGGGACTCGGTTTAGGGAAGTTAGGCGTTGCGGGTATTTTTTTGCTCCTGAAAGAAAGCTTTCTTTTAAGTGTTTGAAAATACCATTAACAATGCCAACCAACCGTTAATAAAAGGAGGACTCACAGAGGGTTCGTATCCATATTTTTCCTGGTCTGAAGTCTGTTATTTTTAGCGGGTTTCAATAGATATTGAACCCGCTATTGCTTTTTCTGGCTGTCCGCCATAAAAAGGATAAGGCAAAGGTCCTCCATAAATGCAGGGATGTGAAGTCTGTGCCAAATGGCGCCGAAACTGTTACCCTGTGCCAAGCTGCTACAAAATCATTATTTTGGACAATTCTGCACCCAAAACTTCTTTTACGTTATTTTTGCTATAAAATAGCTATTTTTAAACACTTCTTTGCTGGTGTGTGTTTTTTGTGTTTATTTTTGCGTTAAAATTTAGTGCTAATATTTTGTGTTAAAATTTGGTGTGTAGGGAAATATTAAGGAATTCATCAAAAAGCGAAAATTAAGCAGGGAATTTTAACAAAAATGTATTTTTAAAAAAATTGCCAAAATACATAAAAGAATTTTTTTTCCCCTACATTCTTTCATTTCTCCACAAAAAGTCAAGGCAAAAGCCTGCCTAGAAAGTTGATTGTTATAGCTTCAAATAGAGCTGATAACAGAAGTTGGTTGGCGTAATGCCAATTTCTAACCCTTTCCCTTTATTGTAGAACAGTGGTTCTCAACTGGTTGTCCGCGAAGGAGTCCTAAGTAGTCCACAAAACTGGTTGTTACATAAAAAAAATTAAAAAAAAGTACTTATAAAAATTATTATTAAATATTAAAATTAAATATAAAAATGAAATTGATTGCATATTTGTAGTATTTTACAATCTGACGGAATTTCAGAAAACGGTTCGTATTAAAAGTAATTCGTCTTAAGCGTGTTCATCTTAACGAGGTTTGACTGCATTATCATTAGATTTTTTCTCTTTATTATTTCTTTCTTCTGTTTTCCAAAGAATGATTTTACTAATACATTTCCGTCATAAAAGACCCGGATCCCATTTTTATGGAGGTCTTACAGTCAACTCATGAGAATTTTTCAAAGTGGTCCGCGGGTACAATTGAAGTGGAAAAGTGGTCCGCGGCTTAAATTGAGTTGGGAACTGCTGTTGTAGAAGGTTTAACAAATGTGAACCAGGTGATCTGATCTAAACCAGCGATCCCTCCCAAACAGATTGATCGTTGATCCATTCATGAAAATTTATAATAAATTTTAAGATTTATTAAAATTTTGATTTCAAATTAATAAAATA
>QLNU02015359.1:79688924-79700588 GCA_006491805.2 Dysdera silvatica | reverse complement strand
AAAATCGCTTTTCTGCACTGGAAGGACTTATTGAAGAAGTTGACATCTCAGAAGCAAATGAAAACATTGTTAAGACAATAGTTGAAACTGCTGGGGAAATTGGTGGTGTAACCTGTAAAAAGCACAATAGCAAATTATCTGAGAAGACGAAACAGCTCATGAAAAGGCGAAGAGATATGAAGGTGGACAATCAAAATACCAGTTCCAGGATTGAGTACATAGAACTTTGTAAAACTCTGCGCAAAAGCATGAAAGAAGACATAAGAAAATTCAATTGTGAGTTAGTAAGGAAGGCCATTGAAAGCAACAAGAGCCTTAGGGTTGTTAAAGGAAGTTTATCTGTTGGGAAGAAACACATCATTGCATTAAAAGGAGAGGATGGCACCGTAACAAGAAATAGGGAAGAAATACTTAGAAGAGTTGAAGAATTCTACAAAAATCTATACGAAAGTAACAGTGGATTAAACGAAGACATTGAAATAGTCGAAGGAACAGCTCCTAAAATCTTAAAAGAAGAAGTTTCATTTGCAATAAAAAGTATGAAGAAAGGAAGAGCCCCTGGTGATGATGGTATTACATTAGATATCCTAAAAGAAGCTGGAGAATATGTAGTGTTTTTGGAGAAAAAGAGACACTTTTCATGTTCTGGATTCGAACCAGGGTCTGTCCATTTAGCCTAGAGTGTCTTAAACCGCTACATGAATGATATAGGAAACTTATCATCTCTTTCTCCGTATATAAGGATGTAAGATATTATTACCCTTCACAGGGATAACACAATTGCCAAATATGGTCAACACAGAAAAGCCTCCGGGGCGAGATTTTTGTGAGTTTTTCGTGGGGGAATTTATTATACAATAATTTTTTTTCTTACACTTCGGGCTAAACAGGGGGACCCTGGTTCAAATCCAGAACGGGACATGGGACATAGGCCTCCACAAGCCCTTGCTACAATCTGGCCCTTGCGACACTATATCCTTCACATTCTTCTCACTGAGAACATATTACTTATTATTACTAATGCCATCTCTGTGTTCAGTAGACTTCATAGCTTCAACCATTTTCAGTTCTGTTTCCTTGGGCATACATGCATGCATCAAACAAAGAAATAGTTATTATCTTAGGAGCCAAATACCACAAATGGCAACAGAACTTAAGCCACCTGGGAAAGACAAAGTCATTAAATGGTGCTTCTGCAGCGTTTGGACATCTGAACCAAACTTCAAGGTACAAGTTTACGATAAACAAGTAGATGTCTCGAAATGAAGTGCTCGTTCTTCTGTATCTTTCACGTGGAATTGTTTACGAAACATGAAGATTTTTAAACAATATATTGCTTTGGACATCCACCTAGTATGATGAAAAGCACCTGGTTAGTCAAAGGGGGTTTCATAAGATGGATTCTCCCCAGAAATATTACAGTGAGCTCCAGAAGTTCCTTACAATCATCATTTAGTAGTTAGATCTATTTAGGAGATTTGGGGGAGGGGGGGGGGATATATACCGATTTTCTCCCTCCCTACACCAATATCCAGTGGATCAAGTTTCTTTCACCCTCATTTCAATGTTATGTGATATTTTTTTTTTCAGAAATAAAGCAATGGATGTTGTCAGACACAAACAAGGTCATAATCAAGGATGGGGTTATCGGGGTTTAACCCCTCCCCAAAATGAAAAATTTAACACTGAAAAGGCACAAGGTGAAGGTCCTATTAGGTTTCAAGAACGACGTTGAACCTCACCAAAATCAAATCCTGTTTAGGCTATTGGAAGCAAGGTGTCTAAAAATTGTAAAGTTGTAAATCCATACACTAGAGATGAGTTCGGGCTTAATTTTCAAAGCCCAAGCCCATCCTTGTCTGAAACTTCAATATAGAAATGTCAGTTTTCAGCTTCAGTTATATCTGTCTTACCAGCCCAGGCCCACTGGAGCTTGAAAATATGAAATATAGAGTACGAGCCGATTTCAAACCTGGGCTTGGGCTGAGCCTATTTCATCTGTACCATATACACACCAAACTTTCTGTCACTTGAGGCACCACTTAATATTATTTTGTCAGGCTAATTTTTTGGCATGTGACTTTCGTATGACATGGAACAATTCTAAGGTTAAGTCCAAATAAATTCTGAAAGTTAATTTTCTCTATATGTTAATAAATATATATAATGTCAGAAACGAACACAGACCTCCATTTTTAGGGTAGAGTCAAGGACAGAATTTGCCATGGTCTTGGAATAACACCCTTCATTTATCATGAAAGTTGGAATTTTTTACAGTGAAAAAATATATTTTTGGGAGCCATGACCACTGTTACCCCCCCAGGTCCCTGCTTGTATGATGTCAAATACCATAAGTGATAAGTTTCCATTATATCACATACATGCATTACAACGCGTCACAAATTCGTTAATATAAAATAAAGCAGCAGATCTCAAACTGTATACTATGCTACTCTAGAGCACTATGACACTCTTGTTTGGATATTAAATACTAACACATAGAAATACGTTAAAAGCCAGGCCACTTTCTCAGGAATTCAGTGCAGGAGTCTCAGTTCACACACAGGTTTTGTTTTTTCACAACATTCTCTTTAAAAGTTGTTTCTTGGTTCATATGTCTATAAAGTTAAGTTTCACAATCAATTAAATATGCAGAAAACAAGTATAATAAAAAAATTTTTTTTTAAAGTCAATTCCTTCAATGCGCTGCTCAAATAAAAGGGAAGAAAGGGAAAAATTGCGAAAAGCAATTTTGGCGACATTTGGCAACATTTGGCTGTAATTGGCGGCAAACATTAATCGCCAAATACACCAAAGGAAAGCAAAAAAAATTCATTTAAATTTAATTAATGAATTAATATTTGAAAAAACTGTATTAACATCAAGTGTCATCCACTACAAGTTTAAAAAAATTTATTTGAACTTGATTGGATGGATAGAAAGTATTTTATTAACGATTGAAAATTTGAACAAGATATATAAATATATATATATATATATAGGGAGAGTGTGAGCTAATAGAAGGAATTGAAAATGAAGGTCCAACTCAGCTACATCCAGTCCAACAGTTTAACTGCACAGTCCATCATACATCACCTCTCTTCTCCTGAAATTTGACAAAAATTGCAGTAGATCGGCTTGTAACTTCATACTCTCTCTAACGTCATACTTGCATGTATCTCTTATGAGTTTTTTTATGCCATTTTCACATGCTTCATGTTTCTGAAAATGCTGGTTTTTTTCGTTGCAATGAAATTATGACGGAAATACTTTTACAATTCGTTTCTGGTCGTATTTTCAATTAAGAATTTGCAGGTTTTTAGTGATTCAACATTATACTGATCCAAGAGTACTCGAAGACTATCCAATCGGACAGCACAGTGTAAACCCAAAGTGGGGATGTGGGAGTCTTCCCCACCCACCACTAACCTTTCTCAGTACTTACGTATTATAGCAGCTCCTGAAATATATCACCAAGATAGAGGGTAATAATGGCCTAAATCATGTGACGTATTCTTATATTAGCATCGTATTGCTAAGGTTATTTACATTTGTGAGTACAGTAGTTTTTTTCATGTTTTCAATATATTATGAATAAATTAGTACCTACCCATTGTCACAGGAACCGAAGTGGTGGGGAGACCCTCAGACCCCACCCCACTCCCTGCTCATCACTTGGCAACTCGTGTCCGTTCGGATCACATTCAATGTACGCTGCCTGAATCATTGAAAAGCTTGCACTCAGTATTTTGGCGATCTTGGCATAATCTTAAAGTTGGCAAAAAATTTCAGAGGCTGCTATAATACGTAAGTACCCCTTTCTCTAATGCAGGTAAGAGTAATTTGTTTTCAGGTGTGTATTTTGTAAAAAGTAACCCAAAAAACACCTTCAACAACATTTCCAACATGGCGGAAGGTAACTTCGCCCACTGACAATCGATTTTGGCAATATTGCAAAAAGTGCAGGAGATAGAAGGCATGTAACAAATCCTGCAGTTTCACCCAGTCCAATTTTAAGATCCCTTCCAACTGCAAAGCAGTTTCATAAACCACAATCATATTATAATTTATAATTAGTATGAATTTAAAAAAAAAAGGTTGTTTTTGCTATCAATCGCCATTTTCATTGCTTTACTTTCCTTAGTATATCTTCCTCGGAAATATCCTATTCCATAACTCTAACTATTCATATACTGACAGAACTTCAGAACTTTCTAAGAAGCATTTAACGAAACGGTGCTCTTCTACAATATGGTACAGGCTTGTGTTGGCAAGTGTTTCCTTATCTACATTTTCCTCCTATCCTAATCCTGATTTTCCCTCCTCAAACAGCGGATAAACAAAATTAAAGGTGGGCTAACTCAAAAACAAATGTTATGTTTTAATAAGTATTTTAAACTGGTGGCTAATTTTCTCCTGTTATTACAGTTTCAAAATATTTATATATTAACGAAAATTACTTTTTTCAAAATGGTGGAATTACATTAGGCACATGCATTCGTTATGACGGTGAGTTCAGAAAAATCATACGAAGTTGAATTTACAGTAGAGAACAAACCTGATACTGAACTTGAATTACAGAAAAAAATGAAGTTAGATTTAATTTAGAGATAAAAAAAATGGAATTGAATTTAGATTATAAAAAAAATGATTCAAATTAAGGGGGCTAGTCCCTTGTCAGTGCTTGCCAGCTCTTTAGTTATTTTTTTAATCAAAACCGATAAAAAATTCATTACAATAATTGTTTTTTAACTTATATTTAAATTAGAACAAAAAAAAGTTAAATTTAAATTAAATTAAAAATAGAGTATTAAAAAAAGTAGGAGAAAAATGGAATCCAAGTAAGAAAAAATGTATGGAAGGAAACACTCACCAAAACGGAAACCTGTACCGTATTGCAAAAAAGCGCCATCAAAACATTTTATGAGGGATGCCACAATCATTTTTCAAGAGTTCCTACTCACATTGACAAAAAATTTCCTGACTAATTTCTTTGACTTCTCTCTGTGGATTCAGCTGAACGTCAGTTGTGGGGAGAACAGCTTCACATTCGTGAGATATTTAGCCATTCAATACAAAAGTTAAAGTTTTCTCTGGCTTTCAGTGGAACCCATATGAGTAGTTCTGGAAGTAGGGGGAGGGCTGAGAAAAATCATTATATACTTGCTTCGAGGCTATCAAACATTTCAGCACATGTACAAGATGCAAAAATACTACAAAAATAATTCATACTGCTCGATAATTAGAAATGAGCTAAAAAAAATACCTTATTTTAAAATGTGACTGTGAAACTTTTGAAAGTAAATGCAAAGCAGAATTAGGCAAATAAAATTTGTAAACAATAGCTCGGGGGGGGAGCTTACATCCCTTTGCTCCCCTATATGGGCACCCATGCTGGTTTTCCAGTTTTAACCATAAAACCTCATTTTTCTCTGACTGCTCCTTGACTTTTAGAGACGTTTTCAAATTCCCTGACAATTTAAGGTTTTACTGGTGTATAGGAACCCTGGTTTTCCTTATCTGCGGAGGCATCGCAGAAAAAAAACACTTTAACTAAAACTGCATATCTGCATCACATTACCAGTTTTTTGCCAAGGTCTTGATATTTTCACCAGTATCATTTCCAGATCCTACAGGTCAGACTCTAAGCATAATGATGAGAGTTGCTTTTTGTTAATGGTTGTTTTGAAATTAACAAAAAATATTTGTCAATATGACACAGATATATAATTTTAGCTAAAATTTTCATCACCACTGCAATGTGGAATTTCATACACAACTACCGATTTTTATAAACCCAACAGAAGCTGGGTAAATATGAAAATTCGTTTCTAATAAAGGATGAATAATTATAAACGTTACAATATGAAATGTTTAATCAAAGATAGAATTCAAAGAAATTAGTAAATTTATTATTGAATATTAATTGCACTTCAATGACAAACATATTAAAATAATGTGATTTATGGAATTTAAACATGCTAGTTTTTGAACCAATGGATCTATTTAGGTATTAACATCCTCACCACCTGTTGTATTAATATTTTTCAAGAGGGAGAGAGAGAGAGAAAATGTAAAAGTATGTACTTTATTATACCTCAAGTAAATTATTTAATGTATTTATGGTAATAATTCAATCTATACTAGAGTGCATTTTGACAATACAGCTGTTCAAAGTTTTGTTTATATGCTACTTCTATATTCTCAACATAAAATGAAATAAAAAAAAAAGGGAAATTTTTTGTGAAATTTATTGTAAGTACTTTCACATCAATCCATTTGAAATTACAATTACAGGAAGAAGTAATTTACATGAAAAAGTTATTAGTAATTTAAAAAAAACTTGCTGTTTTAACACCTGAATCAAAATCAGTACAGCATATACACAATCAGAAATATATATATATATGTGTGTGTGCTTTATTAATACCTTAATTGCAAGCTATATGTAAACTTTTATTTTTAAATTATTAAAAATATTTTATTGCAACTGATTTTTGTGGATAGTTAAATTTGTATTCCTCATGATTGCTAGAATATGAAATACTCCAATCAGAAATTAAATAGGCTGGTGCAATTACTTTTTTCCTTTTATAAAAAAGATTCAAAGGTTGTATATCTCAACATAAAACAGAAGTTAAATGCATGAAAACACTCACCTGGAATGCAATCAATTCTTCAAAAAAGTCTATATTTATCGGTTTATGAGATTTTATTAAAAAGTTATCTCTTGGAAGGAAAAGGTAAGCTTCAGAAACTATTATTTTCAAATCAGTCCTTTTTTTTTTTTTTCCTTTTAATATTTTTTTAAATTTTTCGTGAACTTAGTATCCCCACAGAAATGGTATGATCATAGACCAAGCACACGGTCGTAAAACTTGACATAACAGTTGTTCATCTGTAAATGTGGGTTGGTGATTTTTGGTAACAATTATAACACACGCGGATGAAATACCTAAAGCCAGTTGATTTTCGATGACGGTAAACAGTTTTTTTAACCGTTAAATGATTTTTTTGCGACTTAAAGATGGCTATCGCGATGAAATAATCCCGACTCGTGGAATCGTATTCGCAGGGTGGGAAGAAATGTCCACATTTTGACAGCAAAGCGAACTTAACGTTTGTTGTGTTTGGGAGAAGCGTGGGTTTCTGGAGTGAGTAGTGTGGGTAAGACGTTGAATCACGTGCTCTGTGACAAGCGTATCTGCATCGAGAACTCAAATAGGGCAAAGGAGGAAGAGCGCAACAGGTTTCTGAGGAGTTTGAAGAGCGGGAAATTTGAAAATTGATCCACCACTAATTTCTAGGCCGGCGTGGCTGCAGGCTGCTTTTAAGAAACATAAACTTTGTCCAATTATATATCACCGTTTTCTCAAATGGGACCCAAAATATCGTATATGGAGCATTAATAGTGTAGCGGCACACTTTCCGTCAGGGGATGGCAACACCTACGAACCAGAACCAAAACTTTTCCAATCCGGTACCAAAACTGACGCTAAGTTCGCGGCAAAGTAAGTGATTAGAGAGAGACTTCCTCGTAACGTCGACGCCTTTGCATGCGTATGTTCTTCACGATTGTACAAGCTTACGTTAATCTCGGAATCCATATTATCGTACGTATGTAATTAAAGTTCAGTTTATTCGGAACATAATGTTTTGATATTCTGTTTGTGAACCGGCCAATTTTATCGTACACCCACGAAACCGCGATAATAGTAATATATTCTAGTCTTCGGTTCCCGGAAATGCTATTAAAACAATTAATTATTTATACAACTATACAATATTCCAGTCTCAGCTTGTGGTCAAGTCGCACACAGAGCCGTAGCCAGGCTGGGGCTATAAGGACCCCCCCCCACCCACCTGAAAAATATTTTTTCTCAAAATAAAATACTATAGATTTTTTTTTAATGAAATTGTACATGGCAATGAAAATTATTCTTAGATATTAAAAATGTATTTAGAATAGCTTCCTACGGTAGATTTTATGTATTTAATGTTTTTTACAGAGGTTTAAGCAGTGCTGTATTTCCCAATAGGCTATAGACTAGGGCGACAAAATTTTGTGTATTGAGTCTGATATAACAAAATCAATACCAGACGATGATATAATCAGATGCTTAGAAGAAAGATAGACATCATGCTTTCCATTTAAATACCAGTGTTCGATAGGCTTTTATTTTTTTGCTAAAATTAAAATTTATTTCAATAAAATTGAATTTGATTTATTATATACAAAGAAGAGATAATACTTCAATATAAGTTAATATTGTTTAATGTTTATGTTTCAATTTATGAGTTTGTTTTTCAACATATTTATTATCGACACAAAAGTTTTTGACGTATATTGAACGTAACATTTTTTTTTATATATATATATATATTCCTACAACTGATTGGGGGGGAAGCGTACGGGTAGGAAGGGGCGGCAAAATGGTAAATCCGCCCATGTGTTTAAGTATATATACTTTATAATAAGGATCGTTGAAATTATAGGGTGGGGTATATACTGTAATTTATACGGTTTCTATGCAAAAATTTATGTTAAGAAATTTATTCATTAACGTTAAATATATTAGTTTGCTTATATATTTAGTATTATTAAATATATTAATAAAATACATCAAAACATTTACGAATTTTAAGTCCCCTGTAGGTTTCTGAAACCCTCTGTAACTTTCAGGGGCCCCTTCCCCCTGTAACAAGCGCCTAGTTACGAGCGCGATTGCGCAACAACAGTTTTTCATTACAAAGAAAAGGAAATTAATATAAATATTTTATTAGAACTGGCTCATTTAGCTTGAAATATGTGACAAAAATGATCACAGTCAGCTCAAACAATTCAATAGACTGTCCGATATTCGAAATAGTATTCTGGTAGCCGCAACGGCGGACGCAGACTTTTCATTTTTGTGTTGGAGGGTGGTCAGGGGCAGAATTTGCCATGTTCTCGGAATAACATCCTTCATTTATCATGAAAGTTGGAATTTTTTACAGTGAAAAAATATATTTTGGGAGTCATGACCTCTGTGATTTGAATTTTGGACTGCCGTAATTGTAATTACGCAGACAATATCTTATTACTACGGTACGTTGTTCTTAATAATATTAAGTTTTACGTTATCCATCATCATAGCATTTTCAGCTATTCGGGCATCATATGTCTGGATAGTTCTCTACTCACCTCTCTTCAAACGCAAAAGGAAAGGTATTCAGCACCCGAGAGTTGTATTTCTAAGGGCAAAATGTGTAGGCAACATCCTGTTTCTGAACACACTTACCGCCACTGCAATATTCTAATTCAAGTAATTCAATGTAATTCAAGTAGAATAAACCTCAACATAATTGTAAAATCATTTTGGAAGAGAATCCCGTAACAATCTTCGGCTTTATATTCTCTTCCAATTCTAACCCAAATCTTAAACATGAAGTCCAAAAGATTTCTTTTGTCTTTCTCATATCGCTCATAATATGTACCTCACAAAATGTATAAAATTATGTTGAATAAACAATTATTTATATAAATCGAACACTACGCAGATTAAATCAAACAACAATATCAATCAACGTTTATTGGCTCAGTGACACTAGCGCCGATGCCGTGGCGCGATTAGACGGCCACCCTTCCCAATGAATTCCTTGCACAACACCTACCTGGCGTGATTAGATGGTGAAACGTTCGAAAGAAAATAAATATTTCTGCGTTCGGTGGGACCTGAAGTGGAAGGTCGTGGGTTCAGGTCCCACCGAAGGCAGAAATATTTATTTTCTTTCGAACGTTTCACCATCTAATCACGCCATACCATCGGCGTTGGTATCACTACGCCAATAAACGTTGATTGATATTGTTGTTTGATTTAAACAATTATTATTATTATTGATACGCAAAAGTTTCGACGGATGCTTCTGATGGACTTACTCATCTTTCGGCAGGAATACGGGTGACATTCTCACCAAGAAAGGAATGGGCCCAAACACCCTCTAGTTGCGTAGCAATTCAAAAATCGCGTGGGGAGCTCAAGTGTTTTTAAAGAAGATTATATTATGCGGCCTTAAGGAAAAAAATGTGTTTTGATATTCGATATGGTGAACTTAAGCCCTTCCCTCCTTTCCTTGCGTCACTGAGCCCCTACCATTGAATACAAAAGCACAACTTTCTCTTCAAAGCCGAATCACGTAATCTATTTTTAAGATACTTGAAATGCTATAATTTTTTAATTGCTACGCTCCTGTTTCCAGTGCCGACCCTGGCAGGTGCACAAAATGTATCACCACACCTGGGCGGCCACAAACCATTTATTATGTCATTATTGTATTGTCTTTAAGTTCTTTGGATTAAAGACAGTATCTTGGATCGTTGTTTATAAAAAAAAAAATATTTAAAGAACATTCTTTTGCATAGTAACTGTTTAAAACTATGTATACATAGGCATAAAGAAAATAATGCCTGTCAAATTCTTAATTAAATATTATTAAATTAATAAAGGCGCCGATATTGTATTTGCTCCTTGGCGGCTATCAACCCAGAGACAGCTCTACCTGCTTCTTACTTGTATTCCTGCCGAAGACTACACAAGTCCATCAGAAACGTAATTTGAAATTTTTGTGTGCCAATGAGTGCTGCACCTAAAACGCTGAATTCATGTTTCTTGACTCTGCGTAGTGTTATGTCGTTTTATTGGTTTTAGACTGGTTTTCCTCTGACGCCGTTCGATCAGATTTGAGCGTACTCAATTTAGATGCAGACTGCAGATAATTTTTGAATTATTGAGGAATCGGATTTTCCAAGAAAAGCATTTTCTTGTGCAAACAGTGAGGATTTTTAATACAATTTTTTAATTTAATACTACCCACGTATTTTATTCCTTTATTAAAGCCATCGAAATATTTCCCTATGTGTTCTTCTTGACGTGTTTGCGTTTCAAACATATAAAACTGGATATATGAACCGCCTACAGTGATTGAATATTTTTTTAGGACCTTTCATCATTAAAAACCTCATAACTAAAAAATGGTACTCATTAATAATGATGTCATGTACAAGAATCTTCCTGGAAACCTGCACGGTATGTCAAGAATATTTATAATTCGTTTCCAAAAAAGGATTTGGTAAATATAAAAACTATGAATGAGCATATTTCTATGAATATTAAATCGCAGCCATTATCCATACCAAAAATAGAAATGTAATTAACAAATAAGTGACTATTCCCCCAGAGCCTGATTAATTATAAATTGAGAGGAATCATTTTTATATTAAAAATAAAATCTCTGAACATTTTCAATGATATTTTATGTTTACTCAATATTTTTTCATTTATTACTTCAAATTGGAGGATTAGTTAGAAGTGTAGCATTGCAAAAGAATGCAGCATTATTTTAATTCTTGAAAATATATCTGTGTTCATAATATTTCAACGTTGTTTTTGTTTGCAAAAGACAATAATTAAAATGGTTCATGAGTATTGTCGAAAAATATTTTGAAATTATTTTAACCAAATATACCAATAATTTCTCTTGAAAGAATTATAAACTTTCAATTTAAACATCATTGAATATTTTGAAAAAAAAGAGACCGTATTTTCATACGAAATTTACAAACGATGTGATTTTTGGAGAAATTTCTTAAACAAGTTTTAAAGAATCCTAAATTATTTTTATTCC
>QLNU02015359.1:79654695-79681461 GCA_006491805.2 Dysdera silvatica | reverse complement strand
AATTTGACTGAAATCCTTAGATTCATTATATCGTCAAGTTAAGGCGTAGAAATGAAAAGTTATAAGTTATTTAATGCGATTTATGATAAATAGGCTATTATGACATGAAGAACATACTCAAAACACGCCAGGATCATGATCATATAAAAGGTTAGCCTGTTAATTTCATTTACCTTTTTATGTCGCAAGAGCAATATCGGTGAAGCAACAGCAACAAAAGAAATAGTAAACTACGTACATCCAATTTAGTAATCCTAAGTTTTTTCTCTGTAATTGCGTATGTCCATCAGCGATCTGAGCATGACCCCATCATCACGCTCAGTAAAAAGTTCATTTGTCTTTATGGTGCAAGGACAGTATTGGAATTGCAACAGCAACAAAAGAAATAGTAAATCATGCATATCCAAATCAATAATGCTAATTTCCTTCTCTGTAATTGCGGATGTCCGTCAGTGATTTGAGAATAACCCTCTCACCACGCTCAGTTAGCAAAAAAAAATTTCCCTGCTGTGTCCAGCATTGTATGCCCTTGGCACGAATTTTGTTGTAGGCCTGTTTTCTAATGTGGGCTTTCGGCTATGACCAGGCCAGTATCCTTCAGAAGTCTTTTGTTCTTGAAGACATAGTCTCTTTGAGCCATTCTTATAAATTTAATGACCATTGGTCTCGGTGATTGTCCGTGAGTGGTATTGCGACTTACGCTTCCTAGACGATGCGCGTTTTCCAAATCCTTTGATAACATGGTAGTTTTTATCTTTTCATTTAAAGTATCCACTGCAACGGTAATTGGGTTTTCGTTCTCAGTTTCCGGTAAACCATACATTATGAGACAGGGCTGACGAATGTCATGCTGGTGTTCTTCTAGGGCGCATTCAAGATCAGCAGTAGTTCTTTCTAGATGTTGAACCTTGCTCTCCAAGACGACAAATCGCGATACCCATTCATTATTTAATTCAGTGATTTTAATATCAAAAACTATTGGTATTTCATTTTTGACAGAGGCCAATTTGACAGCACGATCGGAATCTCCGTCAGTCTCAGAACACAAATTCAAATCATTTTTTCCATTAATGGAGTTTTTCAACTTTTCTGAGTCCTGGGACCACAGTTTACGAAATTTTGATAATTCATCAGAGACATTACGCACCTGTTGGTCTAACTCCCTGTTCGATAGGTGGCCAGGTGAAGAACTGGTGGACGTTTGATGTTTTCTTCTGGTATTCATAGTCACAGCTTCTGGTATTCATAGTCACAGCAAGGCGAAGAAGTCAGTGTCTCGCACTCCCACGATTATTCGTTATAGCACAGGTTTACAATATAAATCAAGTAAAATCAAAAGAAAAACATTATTCAATATAGGCAAAAACGAAATTATTATTATTTTTTTTTTGAATAAACACATCATTGCATTAAAAGGAGAGGATGGCACCGTAACAAGAAATAGGGAAGAAATACTTAGAAGAGTTGAAGAATTCTACAAAAAACTATATGAAAGTAACAGTGGATTAAACGAAGACTCTGAGATAGTCGAAGGAACAGCTCCTAAAATCTTAAAAGAAGAAGTTTCATTTGCAATAAAAAATATGAAGAAAGGAAGAGCCCCTGGTGATGATGGTATTACATTAGATATCCTAAAAGAAGCTGGAGAATATGTAGAAGACATACTTGCAAAATTCTTTACCAAATGTCTTAACAGCGGTAACATACCAAACCAATGGGATTCTGCAACAGTAATTCTTTTGCATAAAAAAGGTGATAAAGAGGATTTGAAAAATTACCGACCAATTAGCTTGTTACCTGCTATTTATAAAATTTCCCAACGTAAGCAAGTTCTCTCAAGAAATTGATAATAGTTCAACCAAGAGAACAAGCTGGATTTCGAAGTGGATATGTAGTGAGATCATTTCGCTTCATGAATTCAATACATAATATTTAATAACATCACATGCATAATAGATTTATTTCAGAATACTTTTGTTTCAAAATTTATTCAATAAAGATGAAGCGTCGAAAATGTAGTTCTTAAATTGTAACTGTGAAAAAATTAAATATATGTGGAGTTCGGTATCAAAGACGGACAACTCCATTTTTTTTTTTTTTCTTTTTTTCCGAAATTGAGTTATTGATGCATTCTTGTAGGATTTTCCATGCTAAATTCAAATCCGATGCCCTTTAGTTCTAAAAGCGGCTAGAACATGAAGAAAATCGCATTCAAAGATAGGCTTAGGCTATTGGTGAAGTTAACAAAAAGTTCAGTTTTTCAGCTCTCCTGAAAAATCTTCAAAATGGAGTCGTTCATCTTTGTTACCAAACTCTTCAATTATATCTTTCACTTTTCGTGGTAAAAAATTATCCTGTTTTATCTTTGCTGGTTGTTCTGGCATCAAACACTCTTAATACTTATACGCTACAGATGATTATGGCGATGAGTATGGTCATATGGCGCACTGTGCCAACCCAAAATTTAGTGCTCCCCCCACTAAATATTAATTATTTTCAAAATGATTCCTTTTGTGGCGCAGTTTTTTTTTTATTTCTAAGTAATCTCCTCAATAAACTACTGAATCTTATTGTAAAAAATACTGAATATTATTACGAGATGGAAAGCCACGATTGATTGATTGATTGATTGTTTGGCTTTTTTATGGCGCAAGAGCATCTGGGCTATACTGCGCCAAGAAAGCCACGATAACAACTAACATGTCCTTACAACAAATATCATGTAACTAAACTGCAAATACTTTTCCTGATGAGTCAAAAATTAAAGCCTTATATGAGTTTCAGTAAACTGGAATGTCTTGTGTACAGTCAAGTAAATTCAGCTTTTTTGTAGTAGTTTTTACTTATTAGACTGAATTTATTCTTATCGGTTTCAAAAAAACGTATGGAAGTAAACATAATTATATACTGAATTCAGAAAACTTACCTATTTACGTAAGTTTATTTACACATGTGAAGTACGCATTAAATTTATTTAATTATATTACATTTTATTTATTTTATGTTTTCATTTAATGCATATAGTAACACAAATTGGAAATATTACATCACATGTATAGGTCCCGAGTAAATGCTGCAGCATAACCCGCTTAAGACCCTGACATCGATTTGGTTTGTTGAAACCTATTTAATAATAAGCGATTAGATTATCAAATTGGACTTAGCCTTGTCTGCATTCCGGAGTAACTAGGCCATTTTGGCGCCCTGATGCGCATTGGCGTACGCAGAAAGTTCATAAGGGGTATTAAAGAGCTACAACTCCATGTATTTCTATGTTAAATATACAAAATTTCATTGCAATGGGGGGTTACAACCCCATCAACACACCCCTGCATACGCCAGCGTTCCATGGCTTGGCGCTCAGTGCGACGGCACCGGTCGCACCGCCCTTAATCCATCACTAATTCATTCTTAAAAAGTTGTGTAAAATTTCAAACCACAAATTGTACTCTTTAATTTGATATTTTGCATACTAATGTAATAAAAACTTACCAATTATGTATGCAAGTTTTATTATTTTCTGTCTATTTACATATTTATCCAGCTTTACCATAGACCTCCATTAAGAGGTCACCTTTTTATGGAACCTAGGGTGGTTACTCTGGAGGTTTTACTCTGTATCCGATGAAATAATATCGTATTAATTATTAAGTTAGTATTGGTTAAATCACAATATTGTGATTTATAATTCTTATAATATCCAATAACTTTGATTTTTAATTGTCCTATTACCCATAATTGCTAATTATAGTTAAAAACAAGAGTATTTTTAACAGTAATGTACAAAGTAGAGTATAATGTATATGAAGCAGTGAACTCTGTCTGTAACAATATTCTAGGAACCGGGAAAGGGTACCATTATAGACAATTTATCGTTATAGACAAGGTTAAATGAGATACAATCTATTATGAAAATCAGTTATAATTTGGATGCCGCACTATTTTTATTAATATATTCAACAAATTATTAAATAATATTGCATATAAATAAGCTTGAATTACAAAAATCTAATCCTAATTTAATTAATTCGCAAATATAATACTATATGTGTATTTTAACTACAATTCCGTTAATCAAAACGTTCATGTACATAATGATAAAATTAAAATCGGAAATTACATTTTTAATTTAACATTGAAAAATAAATAATATATAAAAACTGAAAACATTATGTATTATTAAGTTATATAGACGTATAATAGAATGTTCCATCATTAAATATTTAGAAAAGCCAAGTTTAAAAAAAAAAATAGTATTTATGATAAAGGAAAGTAATCTGATATTTGCATTTGTTTGGTTTGTCCAGGGAGTAGTGGCGCCATATTTCTTAAATCTAGGAAATTCCGATATACATTTGGGATAAAATGTTGTAATATTTCGATTAATTTAACAGCATCTAAGATAGTTAAGCCAGGTGATGATTCCATCGAATATTTCGTCTTTTCTCTGCTTTCATCACATTTTATTTCAGTTCCACTGTTACATCTTTATTGGCAATGGAGGATTTCCCTATATGTTAACTAGGCTGAAGTTTACAGCGGGAAAATTGTAAATCTGCCTCTGTTTGTCGGTGTGCCAACTATTGAACGCTAATGACTCTTTCTAAATGCAAATAAACCTCTGTTTTTATGGAAGAATGCATATTCTTTAAAGCTTTGTATACACTAAGAGAATTACTTAGGTGGTGTTTATCACACATATTTCCTCTTCAGATATATTCGATTGACTTGAGCCCCGCACTATAGGACCAAATGCATTCGCGAACATAATATTGTTCGGCATCAACAGAGTGTCAAAATCTGTGCTGTAAATTATTACTATATACAGATTCACCCAAACACTGTATTTTTAATGACGTGGCATATGGTGGAAAAAAAGTATAAAAACATTTATATAGTAAACAAAAAATAAATAACTAAACATCCCAATTGTTTCATTCAGTTTTGCCACAGGACAAATCCCATTTAAATTAAAAGTTTTATGACATAAATTAAAAAACTAAATTTCAGTTTTTGCCGGAAGAAAATGTACCCACAAACAAAGCATCCCAAAGCCCCGACATACTGTCGCCTAACCAATTAGTTTTTATGACTGACCCAAAGGCAAGAATGACGACAACTATGGTTAGAAACTTCTAAACCAATCAAATGCCGCCACTGCTTTTTTGACAAGACTTGACCAGACTTTCTCAAAATGACATATTATAAATTCGTATTCAATGCATTTTTGATTAATGTAATTGTAGCCAAAACACACATACATTATTATATTTTGGAATCAATTAAGTTATAATTAAATTTTATTTATTTCTTTTCAATTATTACATGATTTATTGCTTTTCCTTTTTAATCCTCATTTGTGATCTAGGCTCATTTGCGTTCCTAATACGTAATATTATTTAATAACTTGTTTAACATATTAAAAATAAGGTTATAGTCAAATTAAATAACTTCCATAAATTTGTACACAACCCCTATGAGAACACTGAGGGCTAAAGCTGAAACAGGTGCTGCTGAGGGGAAGCCTGTAGTAGACCCCGCAAAAGCAACAAGATTCCCATCCCCCGCAAAAACGACGACACCGATTCTTGTACCCCAACGGCGAGTAGAGGAATGCACACCAATGTTCAGTCTAGAATTATTTTCAACCAGAAAACATCCCTTAGCCTTCGCAGCCTTTGGAGATGTAACACATTATTTTCGCTCTCTAAATCTGCAGCCAACCCATTCAACCACGTGCGCATCATTTTCCGACAACTAGTCGAAGTTTGTTGTCTACATGTATTTATGCTCTTGCATAACCAAGTTCCTGCAATGTGTTTTCTTTATAAATCTGAATAAACGCTTGTTTCGTTGTCAACTCAAGTCTGTCAAGGGTGTTCATCACTTCCAGAAACCTTTTAAAGAATTTTCTACAATCAGGTTCCTCTCTCATCACCATTGCAGCAAATAGCAGCCTAATAAACACTGTCGTGGTTAATCGGATGACAGATACCTCAGCGCAACACCAGCCCCTCCAAGACCCTTGCAGGGTTCCAAAATCGCGTGGCCCTAAGCTCGGGCCTACTTGGCCTATACGTAAATCCGGTACTGGCGTGAGTCAACGAATGGTCCTTAATAGAATGGCTTTTCATACAATTTGTAGGGTATTGTTTTCCACTCTTCTTGCACTACTTTCCAGAGGCCATCAATCGTGGTGGGTTTACGCTTCGAAAGAGTTATTTTCAGCAGGCCAAAAGCACACGAGTCCATAAGCGAAACGTCGTGTAACTTCAATGGAATATGCTAAAAAGTTACATATGCAATACCTGTATCATTTTTTTTGTTTTGTTTTCAAGGAAAGCAGTCGTAGATTTCGAAGTATGGCTGGTGGCTTTATCTTGGTGCAGTTTCACTCTTTGAAAGTCGTTGGTATAAAGAACTGGAATTTCTTCTGTACATATCGGAGGTAAAACATTTGTCTGATAGTATAATGAGTTGATTTTAACATTTTTTCAACTCGTCTTAATTTTAATTTCACATTGTAGGAGAAACCTGCGACAACCATAAATCCTTTACTGAAGTTTTCTTTGCATTCTCGAAAACAGGTTTGTACATCTTTTCCCCCGCGTTTTTGATATTAAATAGACCTTTTTTTGTTGCAGTCATTTAGGTAAACCCATGCATCAACAAGGGTCACAAAGTATTTCCATTTATCTTGTGCTGAATGGTTTTAATACAGGGATTTACAAAATGTTCTGTGTTGAGCTACATGCCTCGGCAAGAGCCGGTAAACATTACGTTTTTTAGCTTTTGTAAGCTGTAAATCTTGATTTATTATTTTGTTTATTGTTGATATAGATGTCTTTAAAGATTGCAATTGATCTCTGCGTTAGAGGATTTGCTCTTGTTACCGCATTTTTGCTCTTGTTATATATCTGTAACAGTATGTAAACTCCTGCTCGGATTGTCGAAGTACGTGAGTCTGTGCCCCACCAGACGCAAAAAACATTTCTTTTCTTTACGAACGTTTCACCATCTAACCATGCCATAACATCGGCGTTACTATTACTACGCCTAAAAAACGTTGATAAAAATTGTTTCTTAACAGTATGTACTTTCGGTGGTTATTCGTTTTGCGTCTTCTTTCTATGTAGAAGTAATGACGGATGGATGTTTCCTTTCTTATTAATAATGTTGCTTACGTAACACTTAGAAATTTTAATAACGTGCGTTTCACGATGTTTTTCAATTACGGAATAAGAAATTTTTTCTTCGGAAAGCGTAAAAACATATCCTTCGATCCATAGCTTGTTTAATTCAGACATTATGAAATCAGAAGAAGTTTAGAAGTCCCGAACGATATTTTACATTTTAAGTAAGCTGTTGTCAGATCTTTTTCAAACAAAAAAAAAAACTTTTTTTTTTCTTTTATCCTTCATCGAAATCGTTCTAGAAATGTGTAAACACGCTCTGCATATCCAGAGCAGTCAATTGAACGATCTTTTATTTATGAATGTCACTGATGTAAATATCATTAAATATGCAAAGTTGTATGTATAAATTATGGTAGACATTTTTTTAAGCAAAAAAATTGACTTGGGGAGGAAAAACTCAATCATATTACGAACTACACGCATACTAATATCTACATATGAGAGAAGATGATGGGCTATTTGCACAATCCTTCGATTCTTCTCTGCCATTCACTAGAAGTAATTCCCTTTACCACGCATTAAGATTATTTACTTATGACACGCGAATTACCTGGTAAACAAGTTATTGCATAAACATTTCAAGCAGAGTCACGAGTTCTAATCGCCTGCGTTATGATCCAGGTATTTTAACATAAATTGGCTCTCATAATCTTGTATCTTAATCGCAAAATCATCCGCGTTGCAATTCGGCGTTATGTAATTACAACACGTACAGTTGTGTCAATAACTTATGTGCTCCCCCTTTTCAGATTAAGATTAGATATTCGTTGCAAACTTGTAATTTTAAAGCAACAAAGATTCATTAAAAGGTATTTTGCGAGGTAAAATTTGTGACAAAGGCACAAAATTCCTAAATTAATCATCCTAATTATCAAACACAAGTTCGAAGATAAGAAGAAAACAACAAGTTCGAAGAAATGGTTACTGAAAAAATATTTTGTTGCAGTGAAGCCAGCATTTTCACAAAATTTAAAATAGGTCTGTCCATTATATCACACTACATAATGCCAAGAGGTGACTTACAAAGTCTTTCATACGTGAAATTTTATGCGAAGTTGAAGTTACATGATTACGATTTTATATTGCTTTCATATGCCGTTGTGGTAATTTTGTCAGTTCGATATATCATTATGCCTTACATCTATCTGCAATCTCTTGTTGTTAGGTTTTATAATACGACATGGGCTGGTGAAACTTAGCCCCACTCGAATTTCTTAGCCTTGTGTAAAATAATTCTTTTTTTTTTATAATATTGTTTTGTGTACTTCAGCTATAACTTTTATATATATTAAGTGCCACTTTCCACAGGAAATCTGCCGAAAAATTGATACAATGCCTTAAAATGTATTGGCGGTGTCACGTGAGCTGACGCAAATTAGCTAGCCCCTTCCTGCTTTAAAAAAGGTTTCAGATTTCCATAAATTAAATATAATAAGTGGCCTGCTGTGGAACATATATACAGTCGGGTCTCTTTTTATGCGAAAGATACGTTCCTCAAAAAATAGTATATAAAACATTTGATTTACGTTGAAAAACTAGACATGCGTTCTATAAGTTTCTAAAATCGCAGAAAGACAAAGAAACGAGTTAAAATTAACCTAAAACCCATAAAAAGTTTATAAATTTTTTTAAAAAAATATAAATGCCTCATAATTTTCTTCGAAAATCTGAAAAAAATTGATATGAAACTTAAAATAAAGTTGTTTTAAAACTTGTTTCATTTGATTTTACGAAAAAGTAACCAATATTTTTATATTTTTTCATCAAAATTATTTTTGCTATTTGATAATGGTCTGCGCCGTTTGCGAATTAGTGCAAAATCATTTTCATGATTAGAAAAGGCAATTTTTGCATCAGATTCACGCAGTGAAAGTAATGGATTTTCACAAACTTCATCCGAAATTTTGTGTAGCTCTTTCTTTTCCAGCAATGTAATCAGTAATTAAACTTTGCGATGATACTACTAACTTTTTACATAGTTCACGATACCCAGACATCATACGGTTCTTCAGCTCACGTTGGAAAGAGTGACGTGGGTTCACTTCAGAAAAAGAGTAAAAACACGACAAATATAAATTTCCTTTTGTCTGCGAATGTCAGGCATGAGAATGTATCGAAGTACGGGAAGTAAAATCTTTCGATTTTAATCTACATATGTGTATTAAAAATAATAAAATTCAGATAAAATATAAAAATATGAGCCGCAAAACTTCAAAACCGCATAAAAAAAGACCAGACTTTATCTACAAAATGTCCCAAAAAGGTCGTTTCCAAATTTCTAGGGGTTGTAGAGGACACCAAATGAAACATATCGGCCAATGGAACGCATGTCCGAAACGGAACCGGTTTCGCAATAGAGTGAATTTAGTGTATACGTCCACCTCGCGGCTGCGTAACCAATTACATCAATTAAAATATTTTTTTCATACAGAATTTAAGTGATTCACCTAATAACACAGCAGAGACAAAAAATCCGGAATTCCCTTTTCTGATCCGGATCTGTGTACCACATAGTCAGCAATAAGCATAAAAGTGCCTTTTTTAGCACACTGGAAATGAATTGTGAACTGCTAAGTGTATGCAGCAGGTAGAGGACATGAAAATAAACAATTTTTGTTTAGTCACTTTTTCTTAAAATTAGTCGTTTGGCCGCTACAGTGAATTTAGTGTTCGCATCCAGCGCGTTCCGTGTTTGGCGCAGTATAGCCCAGATGCTCTTGCGCCATAAAAAATCCAAACAATCAATCAATCAACCAGCGCATTCAAGGTTACCACATATGGCAAAATGCGCCATTTAAAGAATTTCCAAAATTATTTAACGCCAACGGACGGCGGCCTGTCTCTGTTTGGCGACTTGGTATTGCCCCCCTAAGTGCTACTTCTCCTGTACACACATATGCACGCAGGAGAAGTAACGCCCCTAGATGATACTTGACCTACATGCATATCTATATAGAGGGAAAGTAGCACGTAGGGGCTCGAAAAATCTGTTGCTGGCCCGATGGAAGACTACATAAATAATATTCCATTGCAGTAAACCATACCCCCCTCACCTAACGCCGATCCTGACTGAAATATGTATTATGAATTATACATAGATTGTAATTAATTTATGTCAGTTTATATGTATTTCAATAATATTAAATAACTTCGACATTTTTATCGACACAGCTGAGATTTCTTTGACATTGTCAATATCGTTTGACCCCAGTTCTGACCAATGCAGTATTAGACATTTACTTATCAGTAATTACAACACTTAAAAATTCTACGTTCAGCAGCAGAAGAAGCGTTCGGGCCAGCAGCAGATTTTTCGAGCCCCTACGTGCTACTTTCCCTCTATACAGATATGAATGTAGGACAAGTATCGTCTAGGGGCGAAACTTCTCCTGCGTGCATATATGTGTACAGGGGAAGTAGCACTTAGGGGCAATACCTAGTCGCCAAGCAGGGAAAGGCGCCGTCCGTCGGCGTTAAATAATTTAGGAAATTCTTTAAATGGCGCATTTTGCCGTATGTGGTAACCTAAAATGCGCTGGATGCGAACACTAAATTCACTGTAGCGGCCAAACGACTAATTTTAGGAAAAAGTGACTAAACAAAAATTGTTTATTTTCATGTCCTCTACTTGCTGCTTATACTTGGCAGTTCACAACTCTTTTCTAGTGTGCTAAAAAAGGCAGTTTTATGATTATTTCTCAGTATGTGGTACGCAGATCCGGATCAGAAAAGTGAATTCCGGATGTTTTTGTCTCTGTTATATTATTAGGGGAATCGTGGTGTGGAAAAAATATTTTAATTGATGTAATTTGTTACGCAGTTACGAGGTGGACGTATACACTAAATTCACTCTATTGCGAAACCGGTTCCGTTTCGGACATGGGTTCCATTGGCCGATGTGTTTCATTTGGTGTTCTCTACAACCCCTAGAAGTTTGGAAACAACCTTCTGGGACGCCCTGTATATGCAGAGTGTGTCTCAAAAGTTTTCACACTTTTAATAAAACTCACTATATGTGTTAACAAATGAAAACTTTATTTAAAATTATTCAAAACACATTCCTTCCGAAGTAATACATTCGTTACAACAGTCAAGCAGCTTTGAAACTCTTCTTTCGAAACACTGAACATACTTTCATTCACAGCTTTTTGCATGCTGGTAATGTCATCAAGAAACTGTCCTTTTAACTGTAATTTCGATTTCGGGAACAAGATATAGTCATATGGCGCTAAATTTGTGGAATATGGTGGATGCTTTTTTTTTTTTTTTTGCATGAAAAAAAAAAAATGTATTGTATTATATTTCTTGTATTAAAAAAATACGTATGTGTATGGATGTTTATTGCAAATATTAAAAATAATCGAATAATTGAAAATATTTAGGTAAATCTACTTTCTACTCCTATTTATTCAACATAATGCAGTTGTATAAATAATTTTTTCACCTACTGTATGCTTTATTCCTTCAACGTTAAAGTGTAAAAATAAATTGCGATGCGCAGAAGTCATTGAGGGAGAAAAGCTAGAAATTCTAAACCGTGTGGATTATGCAAAATTGAATAACACATAAATTGCCTTAAAATTCGTGATTGCAAAAAACACTCTATTGACAATTTTAAAAAATCGAACCTGCTTGTGTAATTAATCAGTTCCGAGACTGCTCCAAAAAAGGATGAGAATTGCTAAAAATGAAGTTAAAATAGGGCTTATGAGGTGAATCAGAGCGATTCGAGCACAAAATCTCACGCTCGCGAGTGAAATTTCATAAAAATGAAAGTCCCGCTTTTTGCTGATGCTCTAAATGTGAATGTTGTTAAATGCATACCTGGATGGTTACAATGATTCAAGGACAAGTATAGGATAATTTACAAAAAGGTTTGGGGTGACGAAATCATATATTATGGATTTTAAAAGTACATACTTCTCACTATTATTTTTTTTTAAACATGTGTATATCATAATATAATAATAATGATAAAACACGTATGTAGACCTAATAAAAAAAATACATAATAATGGCAAAACTTGTATGGTGTAACCAGAGATGGAATAAATATAATGACTTAGTAATACAATCCAATGCTTTCCGGATAACGCGAACTACTTTTAACACGAACATATTTAATATCCTTTTTGGTGTTCGTGTTAACGAGGTCCAGCTGTATTTTAAAGCCTGCTGTTTCATCGATGTTTGGAGAATCGTTTGGGTGTCCGAGAGGTCCCGTCATCTATCTTCGTAAAAACATGACTACAGATAGAAACAACCAAACTTTTTTGCTCAATGGACAACGTTTCCCATTGATAACCTATCACCCATCGGGTAATTAAATACTCCCAATTTTTTTATGGTCTTACCTCTTTGGTTTTATTGTTTAGATCTGGGAAGTCCCAAGACCTTCAAATTTTAGTTATTCATTGTATATGTCCTCCCATGTTTTGAGATGTTAATAAGTTTTGCAAATTTACACAAGTGATTTTATTTTGTATTGAACAAATGAATTCAAATGTTGTTATAGATAGCTAAAGGGGAGATTTTTTTTTCCTATATGCATACAGCAAATTTTGGCACTAATATACACATATAATTTACAATATTTTTAATAAATTATAATTGAATTTTAAGGGGAAAATGAATGAATGAATGAATGAATGAATGAATGAATGAATGAAATTCGAAAATGAAAAATATTAATTATTTAGCTGAAAGAAAAGTAAAGAAATATATGCATGTATCAAGATTCCCTACGAGAAAGCAAAGTACCTGTAAAATGAATGTACACCCCTGTGATTTTCTGAGCGCACCCTTTGTGCACCATTTCTATTTATAGGTACTTCCATTCCATGCACCCTACTTTTTTTTAAGTAATTCGATTCTATACAGAGGCCAAGGTGATGGAACATCATCTCTCTAGTGGAAAAGGTAATAAAATCCCCGGTAAGCTCATACTGTAATAGAGGGAGATATTTAAGAAAATTAAAGAAAGGAAAAGGATTGGCCGCCATTACCTGGCTATCTTATGACGTAATCAAACTATAAAAATTATTATTTCGATATAATGTACCAGTAATTCTATAAGCTAGTGTTAATGATATGACTAATGGACCTACAAATGTTATTTATGCCCGACAAAATTAGTCATCTTTTATTCAACTGGCCCGTTTGCATATAATAGTCGTTTCACACTTCATAGTTATTTTGGCATTAATTCTTAACACACCATTGTGCCTAAGGTTATCTTTAGTATTACACAATGTTTAGCCGGGAAAAGATAGTTATCATCAGACTGATAAAATCAGCATCATTCGAATGGTAAACTTTTAACAGTAAGACATAACGATGATAGTAAGAAAGGTATTAATTGTCAGAATGAAAGCGCTAGGCTTGGGGACTTACTTTCCATGAGCATATGCAGGGTTGGTTATTTGGATTTTTATGGCGCAAGGAAAACAAAGGTCATTTTGGGCCAAACAAAAGAATGTATACGGTATTTATAAAGTCCTTGTGCACTTTTATACACCAATAACTTTTGAGAAAGAAGTCATAAAATGAAAATGCATATAACATTAGATAACTTAAACATCATGTTTCTATTTATTATGCAATTATAAGGTAAAACTATTCCACACACCTGTCCTGCATCTTCGTCAATACAATCTAAGATGCGTTTTCCAGGTTGAGCTATTGTATTTTCCAATTGAAATTTCTTCTACAATTTGAATTATTCTCGAATATTCTGAATTTAGTCTAACAAACAAAGCCAACTTCTTTAGGTGACCTAAAATACAGGAGAACTTGTTATGCAAGAAATTTCAATCGAAATGATAGAAAGTATGATAACTCAACATGAAAAAAAACGCATCTTAAGTTACATTATATTCACAAAAATGAAGAACGTGTGAAATAATTTTAACTTATAACTGTGCATTGCATAAAATTACAGTGTTTAAATTGTATATCCAACGTTATATTTGTTTTAATTTCGAAAAGTTATTAACATTTAAGAGCGCACAAGCATTTTATAGAAAGGTATCTACCAAATTTTTTGTTTCAAACTTCCCACTTTTTCCAATTTTCCAGACCAAAAACAAAAAATTTCAGATGTAATGTTTTCGCAAGCTTAGTTATACAGAATGTATATACAGAGGGTGTTTACAAATATTTATAACGATTTTGCTTTTAAATTTAAAAAGAACTAACTGCGACCCGAAAAGTCGTTTGCGACTAAAAATTTAGTTTGCACTGCGAAATGGTGTACGAAAGGAAGCTGCGGCTTAAAGACTATACAGGGTGTTTGGAAAATATCTGGCAAAACTTTAAGGGGTGGTAGGGGACACCAAATAAGGCATGTTTGTCCATATCCCCGTGTCCGCAAAGGGTCCGGTTTGGCTGTAGAGCGTAACCACTGTTTACGTCTATCACGTTGCTACGTAGCCAATTGCACGAATTAAATGCAATTTTTGATGCATAATTTAAGTGAATGAGCTAATAATACAGCAGAGACGAAGAAATCCGGAATTCCGTTTTCTGATTTTGATCTGTGTTACTGTTTAGTGAAAATAAGCCTAAAACTGCCTTTTTTAACAGACTGGAAAAGAATTGGGAACTGCCAAGTATGTATAACAGGTGAAGAACATCAAAATAAACATTTTTTGTTCAGTGAATTTTTTTCCAAAAATTAGCCGTTCGGGCACTACAGTGAATTTAGTATTTGCATCCACCACATTCAAGGTTTTCACAAATGGCTACAATGCGCCATTTCAAGAATTTTTCAAATTATTTAATGTCAACAGACGTGAGGCTCTCTCCGGCGATTTTTTAAAATCAGTTAAATTCACCGGAATTGTATGTGTAGAATTCGCCGCTTCAGGTGCGATTGTATGAATTCTACACATACAATTCCGGTGAATTTAACTGATTTTAAAAAATCGCCGGAGAGAGCCCGATGTCTGTTGACGCTAAACAATTTGAAAAATTTTTAAAATGGTGCATTGTAGCCATTTGTGAAAACCTTTGGATACAAATACGAAATGCGCTGTTGTTCCCGAATGGCTAATTTTTGGAAAAAAAATCACTGAACAAAAAATGTTTATTTTGATGTTTTTCACCTGTTACACATACTTGGCAGTTCCCAACTCTTTTCCAGTGTGTTTTTTAGGCTTATTTTCACTACACCGTAACAGATCAAAATCAGAAAACAGAACTATGGATTTTTTTGTCTCTGCTGTATTATTAGTTCATTTACTTAAATTATGTATCAAAAATTGCATTTAATTCATGCAATTGGCTACGTAGCAACGTGATGGGCATAAACTGTAGTTACGCTCTACAGCCAAACCGGCCCCTTTGCGGACACGGGGATAAGGTCAAACATGCCTTATTTGGTGTCCCCTATCACCCCTTAAAGTTTTGCCAGATATTTTCCAAACACCCTGTATATACATATATTTACCCTTTCCGAAGAGAAATATTCACATCCAATAATTAAAAAACAACGTGAGAAGCATGGTTTTCAAGTTTCAAAGCATAAAATAAGTGATATTATTAATGTAAAATGAAAAAATAGTCAAGCTTTAATGTCCAAAGGAAGAAAACAAAAGAAATATCCCAAAAATGAAAGCCTTGGGGACCGTAAATTCCCTAATAAAAAGTTTTCCTAAACACACGCACACCTGTATCTGGTTGCCCCATACAGTGCGAAGCTGCTAGGCTAGAAACAGGCCCCAATTGTCCTTGAATCCACTGTATTATTTGAATAGTATTATTTGTCGCGCTTTTTTGCTCGGTTGATTACCAGAAATCCAGACCTTGCAAATTTCCCACAGGGGTGCTAACACTTTTATGATGAATCAACACCGCCATTTGTTGTGCAGCAGGATGTTAGAAATTTTTCTACAAAAGCATGAATGTGTATGGAAGAAGCATTAAATATGTTTTCATTTTAAGATAAGAATTTTTCAACTCTCTTTTTTTTTTTTTTATATGCATGTATATTTCACACTTAAAAACATCTATTTTTAAATGGTTGAATGTTATTTATGAGAAACAGTCGTTTACTGAAAAATGGGATTTTAATTGTGGTATCATATTGCACTGCCCTGGTTCATGAATACATCGTTCCCACATAGTGAATTCATTCATTCATTCTCTCTCTCTCTCTGTATGTGTGTGTGTGTGTGTGTGTCGGAAAATCGCGCACTATTTTTTAATTTATCGTGAGGACATTTTTCTGAAATTTTAATAAAATGCTGCGAGTGAAGTTATTCAGAACGTGGTAAAACTGAGGGTCCACGTAAAAATTTTACAAACTCTCGATGCTTCGCAAAACGGCCATTCCTTACTACAAATATCGCGATACACTTGCAGGTAAATTGTCTGCCCCCTTTTTTTCCCCCAGCTGTTTCACAATCACGGCTGCGTTTCATTTCGTTGTTTTAATCCAAATTCAAAGCAATTTTCACACACAAAGCTAGGTGTAAAAAATAGCAGAGAAACATGAGTACAAGTGGGAAGCGTCGCGTTCTAACATGTAAGGCACGAGCCATTTGCAAAATGCAGTGTTTTTTTTAAACAAAACATAAAAATGTGAATTTTTGAGGGCTTGTAGAAAATTGTACGTAAGGATCATGAATGATGTTTTCATAGTTTTCTTAGTATCGACCGTAATACAGTAAGGTGGAGTTAAAATCCGTACAAACTACGGAAAATCCGTAAAAGTTGGCATCCCTGATAGCAATTTATACGGATAAAATAATTCTACTACACTATGTAAATAAATTACAAACTCACCGGTAAAACATAAATAACTTATGATTGCAATAAGCGTTTGATATAAATTTATGCAAATAATGTACCAACGGTAATTACATACATATACCACTTACAACTCATAAAAATGGTGAACAATTTTGCTCGTAAGCAAAAATAATCATTTACCATCTGTAAATAAAATATAAACTCAATGTGGGAAATTCCAGAAAATCAAAGATTAATAGCGAGTTGGTCCTCCTTGTTTTTCAATAACCTGTAGCATTTTGTCAGGCATTGCTTGAGGTAGTTTTCTTAAGTGTATAAGTCTATGTTGTCCCAGGTATTCGAAATTGCAATTTGGACATCATTCATGTAATAATATTGCTTGTTGCGCCAATATGCAGCCTTTGCCATAAAACCCCACACATTTTCAACTGGATTCAGGTCTGGAGAACGCGAGGGCCATGGAATGACATCAACCTTTTCTCGTTCAAACAACTCCTTGGTAGACATTAACGCATGCACACTAGTATTTCCCTGTTAGTACTTCTAATTCAGACCGCCTATAAAGTACCCAAATGAAATTAAGTGATCATACGTTAATTCCTGATACTTTTTGGAGTTCATAACGTCCTGAAAGAATACGATGTCTGCCTCGCCTGCTCCGAATATTCCCCACATTATCACTCCTCCGCCTCCTTGCTGTCCACTCCGCCTTACCTTCGGCTGAGTGTGGACCATGTCAATATGACGAATATCCATCGGGGCTATCCAGACAAAATCATTTTTCATCAGAAAACACTATTTCATTGTTCGCTCTACTTATAATACCATTTCATGTTTGTTTGTTTTTTTGTTTTTTGTTGTTTTTTTGTTGTTGTTTTTTTACACCAATCAAACCAATTTAACTTATGACTAGTAGTAAGTTTCGGTTTGCTTTTATTTTCCTGAACTTTTTTCCAACACGTTCGAATTTATATTTAAACTTTTCAACACAGTTTGGTGGGATACAAATGCTGATAGTGCACGTGCAATTTCACGAGTGGACACCTGCTTACGAGTGGCAAGAGCTTGAACGCGTCTGTAGTTCCGGAGTAACACACAATTTGGTGTTCTACCTGACCTTTCATGGTTCCATAATCACCACCTTTTTCGATGACAGTTTGGACAGCAGTTTGTGAGCGCCCTATTTTACGGGCTAGTCCTCTTGTTGACTGTCCCTTGCAAGTTAGCAAATATATTTTTCTGGCGTAAGTTTCATTTAGTTCTTCTCCTCAAGGCCTAGTCACGAAACGCACTTTTAATCACAACACTGGCCCCATAACTACAAACCATAACTACTAACTAAAAACTACGGAGGGACCCTGGTTCGAATCTGGGATGGGGAAAGCGTCTCTTTTTCTCCAAAAAGAAAAAAGCTCTAGTTTGAGCTATAATATATACGTGGGTGGCAGAAATTATTGTATGATATGTATAAATCTACACATACGCAAAATAATTTACAGGCTCGTAGTCCATGACTTTGCAGGCGGAGTTTATATTTTGTTTACAGGTTGTAAATGAATGTTTTTCCTTACGAACAAAATTATCCACCGTTTTTAATAGTTATATTATAAGTGGTATAACATGCTTGGAGCATTGTCATTTTCTTTTCTGACTTTAAACCTTGCACCATAAAAATCCAGTTAATATAATTATGGCTTTTCGTCGTGATTTCGACGACATAATTAATTAGACATTAATGGTACAAATTTGAGCCGAAATGGCGGCTGTGGTGACAGCTCATTCAAACGTTTATGTATGTAATCACCGTTGGTGCATTGTTTGCATAAATTTATATGAAACGCTTGTTATCATTTAAGTTATTTGTGTTTTCGGGTGAGTTTATAATTTATTTCCATAGTATGTCCATTGCATACTACATTTCCTAACTTGCAATTGCAAGCAAGGCAAGCGAAATGGATCGTCGGAATTTCAATAGAAAGTTAAAAATATATTTCTATGCCAACATCCCAGAATTGCATACAGAGTGACCGGGTCATTGGGGTCAAGATATGCAGCAGAAATAACGAAAAAGAGTCGTTCAAATGGAGCACGGCGAGCAATAAAAACAAATCTCTATTGACTAGCTAAATGTTTAATCTACGTTTCTTTCGTGTCTGTTTCAAAGGAGTTTGTAGTAGAAAAGGTTATCATAATGACTTTAATATGGATCCAGGATGAAACGAGCACGTGGGCATGGTCATACATACGCTGGCACGTTCCTTTCACAACAGCTAATGTGTTTTCACTCAAAACAGGGGTGAACCAACAGCCACGGGCAGAAGTTACCTAACAGGAGAAACAGGGTTCACTTTTGTGCTTTGGCCCGACGTTGAACCTCAAAATATGAGCAAAATTTCGTCGGTTTTCCTTCTTGCTTCGAAAATGATACTATCTTAAATAACGTAAGCCACTGCTGTGGTCCGCGAGTATTTTTTGGATGGCCCGCGTGAATTCTTAATCATCTCATGACATTGTACCGTCATAGGTCGATACCAAAGGCAGTTATGAAGGCGTAAGTAAAATCACGATAAGCTAATAATGAATAATATAACAATATGTATTCAAATATTAAAGGGTCTTCACTGTGACGGAGGAAGACTCCGTTAAACGACGATCTGTTCTTACCAGAACTGTCAACACTCTAAAATAGTGGTTCTTAAACTGTGTTCCCCGGAGCCCTTGGGCTAAGCGGGTTATATTGTGGGACTCCGCGAAGAACATTGGCATAAAATATTCAGGAATTGAGAAAATCGTGGCCTCTTAACTAAATTTATTAATCTAGTTTATTAGTTCCAAAATGAGGTGTTTTAAAAAAGATCTGGAAATTTGTCGGTATTCTGAATTGAAAGGTATTTTTTATGTGTGATTTTATGGAATCTACCTTAGACGCGATGCATATTTAGGGCGAACCGAGGCACAATCTATAGTAGATAGTGAACATGAAGAAGCGCAAGTATGACGAAAGCTACCTGTCATTTGGATTCATGGACAATAATATTTGCCCTGTCAAGGTGCTTACAAACGGTTCAATGTTCCCTGCCAAACTGCGCCGGCATATTGAAATTGTACATCCTGACTACAAAGGTAAAATACTGTGTTTCTTCAAAAGACGACGCGATGAATTATTGGACAACAAAAATGCACGCATTTGCATTCCAGAAGTGTTAATGAAAATGCGACTGAAGCATCGTACACTGTAAGCTACCATGTAGCACTTGCATTTGAAATGTATGAATCCAGCGATTTTGCTGAACTGGCAATGCTACTTGTGTTCGTCCGGTACAAACACGATGTACCAGTTAAGGAAGAACTTCTTTTGTGTGAGTAACCAAGTAATACCACAGGGGCTGAAATATTTGAAATACTGGATGATTTCTTTGCAAAAAATAAAATACCGTGGAAAAATTGCGTCAATATTTGCATGGATGGTGCTAAAGCTATGGTAAGAACAACTACTGGTGCTACTGCACGAAACAAAGGATTTGCCACCATTTGTACAAGTAGTCATTACATTTTATTTTACTGGCAGGCATTGGCAGTGAAAAAAAAAACACCAATGACTCTGAAATTTGACCTTTGTGAAACAGTGAAAATAATAAATTCCATTAAATCACGGTCTCTCAACATTCGCTTGTTTCAAGCAATGTGCAGCGATATGGGTAGCTCTCACAAATCTCTGCTTCTTCATACTGTAGTTAAGTGGCTTTCTGGAAGCAAATCATGAATGCGGTTGCTTGAACTGAAAAAGGAAATAACTGTTTTTTTTCACTGATCACAATCTGAATACGTTGAAAAACAGGCTTACTGAAAAATAAAGGTTATATAGGCTGGCGTACTTAGCCGACATATTTTCAAAAATCAATGATATTAATCTTGGTCTCCAAGGAAAGAACATAACAGTGTTTGTTGCCAATGACAAAATCACAATATTTAAGACGAAGCTGAAGTTTTGGGCACAACCTATCAAAGACCTCAGCCTCGATTATTTCCCGACACTAAAATGCTTCTGAGACAATGTCACTTCCTGATCATATTTTTGATGAAATCGACGAACATCTGAAAGACTTGCTTCGTTCAGTTATGGATTATTTCCCAGAGAAGCAAGGAGAACAATTAAAAAGTGATGAGTGGGTTAAAAGTCCGTTTGCCATCACCAAAAAACCATAATGCCTGACATCCCAGCAGTACAAATCGTTAATGGACTTCGGATTCTGCCTAAAAAACTGCATTGGCTGAAAAATCGGTTCGGTGTAGAATATGAGTTCCTAGAATTACCCCAAAATGCGATTTCATTATTACTGCCATTTGTGACAACCTATTATGCAAATTAGGGTTTTCAGCTTATGTTGCAACAAAAACTAAATATCGTAATAGACTGAATGTTAAGCCTAAAATAAAACTGCAGCTTTCATCAATCGAACCAAACATAAAAGACCTTTGCGAAAACAGGAACCAATACCATCTGTCCCATTAAGGGCGGACACTACGTCCCTTAAATCTGCACAAAAGTTTACTTTCAATATTTTTACATTTATATGTAATATGCATAAACATAATTTCATAAAAATTTCTTAAAATAAAATAAGACTAAAAATTTTAAAAATGTGTGATCTTTGTCTCACCAACTACTCCTTCGCAAAGAGGGTAGGAATTTTGTTAGCGTATTTCCTCCTACCACCGTTTAAAGGTCGCTCCAGTATTATTTAAATTTAAGCATATATTTTGGGCTGTTTTATACCCTTCTCCATATAAGCAAAAAAACGCAAATAGCTGACCCATCCCATGCTTACGTGAGGTTTTTATTCTCTGATTTTTTATTTGCTGCTGCAAATACCACTTTTTAAAGAAATTTATAAATTGGTATAGGTTTTAATTATGAATTAATTAGTGCATTTCTGTTAAGGCAGTTGTCACTTGGTAACAACCCCCACTGTGCTCGTTGTATTATTTTCGATGTCCGTAAGACATCGAAAATAATACAACAGAACTAAGCTTACATAAGCATAGTTTGGGCCCCGCTTTGTTCCAAAAATAAAAAATAAGTGAAGTTCAAACTCCCCATCCCTCCTAAGTTGCTTACGTAATAGTTTAACTCCCCCTTTGTATAAATAATGAATTGCTAAACTTTTAAGGATAGGATATGGGGCTCCGTCACATAGTTTTGGATTTAAAAGGGCTCCGTGACCAGGAAAGGTTTAAGAAACGATGCGCAAAGGCTGCATGACATTCCTCGTAACTCGGTAATTGTTAGTAGGAAACTGTGTTAAGGAAAATGGAGGAATGGCTAGCGCGCTGCTCACTTGGCAACTTGTAAACATGGCAGTAAGTGGACAACCTTGGAGAGCAGGCTATATCATTTTGATTGTGGTCTGCGGAGGCTGAAGGCGAGGTGAACCTTTGAGAGGGGGCGAACCTACCGAAGAGTGATGAATAATGCGTCGGTGAACAAGACTTGTTTTTCTAACCCATCGACGTTACTTGGGTAAGCGACCTTCTCTTGGCTACACACCCTTTCTTGCTTCTCGGGTTCTGGCAACACATCCCAGAGGAGCAATTAAAAAATAGCTTCTCACAGTTCTCTTTGCGAGACTATATTGTCTGAGGAGGTGGGAAGAGAACGTACTATTGATAAGCTTAATTAAGGAACTGTGTGGAAGTCTAAAGAAAGCGTCTACAAGACGGCATTCTCTCCTTAAACTCGTCCTTTGAAGCCGGGGTTAATGCACCAAGTGGACTTTCATATAGGAACCCGCTCGAAATTTTCAAGTGACGTTTCCCCGTGGTTTCGTCAGCTGTTATAGAATTGGTGGCCTTCTGCCTCATTTGCATGGTGGGCAAATGTCCCAAATACCACCAAGGGCTTTGCCATGCGACAATAAGGAGTCTGCAGCGTGTCCTCCGCTGGGATGCTACTCCCTTCCGTTGCTTTCCTGTTGACCAATGGTTACCACCCAAGTAGCGACCTTGCCACGAAAGACTTCTCCACTTTCTTGAACCTGCCATGGCACTTGTTTTCTCTTTCGTCACGGCCCTCTCCGGAATAAGAAGGCTCCCCACCACACCCAGATAAGCGTGTTCTAGCATTGATGAAGTTTAGGATCGTTAAACCTTACATGGCGGAGGAGTTCTTGTGCGACATCACGCCTCCTCCAAGAATGCGTTTTCATGTTGGAATGCTCAACTGTGAGTGATTATGCTCGCTGCTGTTGCTCCAGCACGTCCGACTAATTCCATTGTTTGGCTTCTTTCAGTTACGCAACATGTTTCATTCAGTCTGTCTACCTACCTCCTCTTGCAATTGTCCCACCTTGTTCGACGACCCTTGTTGACTTCCAGAAGAGCGATGACATCTCGTGAAGATGATAGCGTTGTAAACTTTAGTTCGGAGGACTTCCCTTAATGTACTGTCTCAACGATAACCAGGGGCGTAGCGATA
This sequence comes from Dysdera silvatica, assembly GCA_006491805.2. NCBI lineage: Eukaryota > Metazoa > Arthropoda > Arachnida > Araneae > Dysderidae > Dysdera > Dysdera silvatica. Next base: position 79,658,037 of record QLNU02015359.1, on the reverse strand, counting down.
ACCCCGCAAGTTCGGGACCCCCCATTCTCCTGATAAATGTACATATATTACTTAAAAAAAACCCGCAATTTTAAAGAAATAATCCGATATTTTTTCTATTGAAATTGGAAAAAATATATATTTCGTAACAGAAATTAAGATTATCAAATCCTTTCTTATATTAGGAAGATGCAACTATTTCTTACCCATTGCTTTAATTCAAGCAATTCTTTTAGTTCTTATTATTTCAAAAAGAGAGTACGAATTCTTGTTTATCCCATTTATAAATTGATGAGCGCGTATATTCGCAGACGCGTCACGAGGCTGGAGAAAGGAATTTTCAACATCGAGTCACTCCCAGCGGGTGCTGTAATTGTTTATAATACAATATGCCGGATGCCCATTCTTAATTAGCAACAACTTCATCTAAGCTTAACATATTTTGCCCCATCGATTACTTTGACATTCCTATACCAGCATATGGTTAGTATTACAGTAATTCGTGCGTGTAAAGCCATTCGCTCGTCATTTGAAGTTTTGAATGCCTTTCAAACGTCTGTACGTTTAACGTATTTTTGTTACTTCTCAAACTCTGAAAATTAATAATGAATAGGGTTTTGTGTATGCTTTTTCGATTATTGATGGCTTTCACGTGTTGGTCTTCAAAGTTATTTCCTTTTTTTTTTTATTACACTTATTAAAATTGTGTGTCCTCATACAGCATGTCGTCTTCAAGGAAAAGAACATGTAATACTGGTGCCGAAAAGAGAAGAAAGAAGAAAGCCGTCGAAGAAATGACGAAAAAATTGCCAAAAGTTTCTTCGTATTTTATAAGTCAATCCCTAGAGGTTAAAAATGCTACAATGTGCGAAAACAAAAATGGCCCCCACCCGGATTGTCCAAAACTACATGAAAACAGTCAACTAAATGCATGTGCCTCCGAAAGTGTTTCTCATGTAGACAAGATGTGTCTTCATGTGAGTTTCAATTGATTTAAAAATAGAGGGTTCCCAAATTTTTGGGTGCAAATTTTGCGCTACGCCACTGACGATAACTGCACTTTTTGGCGACGTGAGGTCCTTGTGTCTCTGTTATTGCCAGACGATTCGAATATTATTTCTTCCGCCATTGAGAAATCGTGATTCGGAATATTCAACAGCGGACCTTAAGATGTGCTTTATATTTTATTTCCTTGAGTGGACTTTAATCGTTCGTGTATAATCAAAGGTTTTAATATTGATAAAATACAAGGTGAGGTCTGTCTATAACGATATTTTCCACGGTTCTAATAGATATACAGTGTATATATACTGATGTAGTTCTACTAGATATACACTGTAGTGTATATACTAATACGTTTAACAGATATACAGTGTACATACACTAATACAGTCCTGATATAGTGTATATGTACTGATATATATTTCTAATAGTTATAGAGTATATACATATATAAATATCACATGTCTTTCTATAACGATAAACTGCCTCTTGCCATACCTTTTCCCGGTCCGTAGAATATCTTCACAGGTTTCACGAGGCCTTATTCTAAGCAAATTTTCCAATTGCACACTTTCAATCCAGTTTTGTTTATGGAGCGGGGAGGACTTCAAAAATAAAACTAAATTACTAACTACTTTCCTCAAAGGCAGTTGTAACTACTAGTTAACTACTTTTCTAAAAAAAAAAAAGAATCGTAATTACAAATTGACTTGTTTTTTCCAGGGGTGTCACCCCGAAATTTGTTTAAAAATATCTCACATTTGATGCATTTTAGAGAAGAAAACAGTAGTTAACTACTTTGTTTTAGTAGCTTAAGTTAACCACAGTATAGTTAACTACTTCCCATCATAGTATGTATGTGCTTACAATTTAAAATGGTTACACAAATCTACAATTTACATTTTTAAACAAATATGTATGATGATATTGCGGGGGGTAGAGCCATAAATTTTTTGCCATTTAAAATTCGAATTTTCTTTCGTCGCAATTTTCTTTTTTCTCTGATCCACTACTCCTTCCAGACCTAATCTTCTCATTAAATATTCCAGAGTACCATCAGGGCCAGATTATGGCAAGGGTTCGTTGGGCCCGCCGAAAAGAGGGGGCCCCCAAAACATTTTATCTGCCAATTTCATTTGATGCGATGAAATAGTAAATTAATGAAAAAAAAAAAAAGATAATTTTTTTTTTCTTCCTTCAGATTTACGATCCGAAACAAATTTAGAGAAATCATAGCTAGTATCCACAATTGCTTGAGTTATAACTGCAACCGCAGTTTTTAGAATAACTAAACATAACGTTTTTTTTTCGTTGTTGCTGGTCTTGCAATTTCACTGCTTAATTAAGCTATAATTTGGCTATATTTCATCATAAATGGCTTTAAAATTTTGGAGATTATATGTTGTTGTTTTTTTTTTGGGTGTGTTATTTTTTATTTTTATTAAACATTTTTTCGCAACCAATTTTATCTTAGGTCTATTTACATCTTGATAAAACCATAGCATTGTACTTTTTTCAAATGAATGTCACAGGAGTAAACCGCAGTGTTTCCAAAAACACGAAATTAGTGCACCAATGCCACACACTATCTTCTACTTTTACCAAAACTTTCACAGCTTCAACTATGCAAATGTACCCTTGGACGTCCGACGTTGACGTGAAAATGGGATAAAAAAAAAAGCATATTATTAACTATATTTTTAAATGGTAATAGGGTGAGTACATTTTTCAGATTTATATCCAGTCTCTATACGCGTGCCAGTGGGGCCCCAATGCGAGTTGGACCGGGGCCCCCTAATGGTCATAGTCGGTTCTTAGTACCCTGACAGTTGACTCTGGGCCTGACACGCGATTCAATTAAAATGCTTTATTTTAATCGACTGAAGACATTATTTAGTTAAATACACAACACACTTTTCCAAGCCCAAGTGCAAACCGTGTGTCAAAAACACGCTTAGAATATGGCCTGGATTTCACTGTTATCATCGTCATATTCAACCCAAGGCCTTAAGCTCATGTGATCGACGCGGCTATGTTAGAATTTTATGATTGCGCCTTTAGGAAGGGTAACTTTTTGTAAACTGTTTATGTATGTGGGGCTCAGACAAGGGGGGTTCCCCCCCCCCTCGGAAATGACCCAAATTTGGCCCCGTATCGGCCCAAACCGGTAAGTGGAAAATTCGGTAAACTGATTCAAATATTATCTATCTACTGCTGCGTGAAGTTTTTCTCCACATCCCCCTTCACGCTGTGATTTGAGTAATTCGTTTCCATATTAATTTAATGTTAATAAATTAATATTCATTATATTAATAAATTAAAATTAATATTAATTAATTCCATATTAATTTAATATTAATA
>QLNU02015359.1:79643029-79654595 GCA_006491805.2 Dysdera silvatica | reverse complement strand
AAATAAAAAAATAAGTAAAGTTTAATTCCCCATCCCTCCCAAGTTGCTTACATAATAGTTTAACGCCCCCGCCCCCATTCCCTTGTATAAATAATGAATTGCTAAATTTTTAAGGTTTACGTGATAGAATTTGGGGCTCCGTCATATAGTTTTGGATTTAAAAGGGCTCCGTGACCAAAAAAGGTTTAAGAAACGCTGCTCTAAAAGATCATTGAATGTTTTTCTTGAAAGAATAAAAAAATAAAAAATGTTGTTCAAAAGCCCAGTAGCAGAAAAATTTTCTGCCAGTCTGCGACACTGATTTTGGTATTTGAAAATAATCTGCAGCATAATTTAACTTTTTGGTTTTTTTAAGTTTGCCTAAAATACACAGGCACCTTATGCCTCATTTTGTCAAAAAGTTTAGTTTTTCATAAACGTGGAAATTTGATAAAATATAATAAATATTAAAACTAAAATATTTAATATTGTATTTTAATTTTTTTTAATTTCATATTATTTTAAGAAAATAATCATATATTGTTTTTCGTAAAATTAAACATTTCAAAATAGCCAAGACTAAACTTTCACCACAGTTGAATAATAAAACTGTAGCTTTTATTACTGCAACACTTAATTTTTATTGAAAAAAAAATGACAAATAAGATTTTACTTTCTTAATTAAACGTTGAATGCCATTAAAATTATTACACTTTTCCCAAAAAAATAAATAAATGTACTTTATTCAAAATTTTTTTAATTTAAATGTAACTAAGAATGCTTTGCTTTATTTTCCTTAAATATGTACTACGACAAAAAATTTCAAAAAATAGCTCCCTGAAAAGATGAAGGGATAGGATGCCTGTATTTCTACACTTTATTTGAAGTGGCTTAGAAAGAAATTCATATCCTCCCCCCACCCCACACCCCACCCTTATGATTTAAAAATTTTCCTGGCATATGCATTGCATGTTAAATGCTATTAAAATGTGTTTAGTTATATAAAGTGTTGTGAATTAGCAATAGCATCAGTTCAAATCAGTTTTGCATCATCTTAAAGGTAGAGTGGAAGGGGGCACCCTCTTTACGGGACCATGGATGCATCCCCGAATTTCCGGAGTTTTCACCTTGGGTCATAATAACCCCTGAATCTCTAAATATGCAATCCATAATCAAAATAATCTAGTATTCCCAATACTTAAACGAATTGAAAAACGAGTGAACGGCAAACTGAAACCAGAACCAAACCCTCTCCTTCCCTCTTATTTCAATTGGAAGATCTATTTTTAAACTCCAGCCATGTGCACTAGTTCAAGGTCGGAGCAGGCATGCGATTTCAGATATCTGCCCGGCCAGAATTTGTGAATTAGACCCTTACTTCTCTACTTCCCCACTTTAAAATGGAAGAAATAATTATGTGGGGTTTTTTTTAACCAAAACCCTTATTTTACATGAATATGTAATTAAAAGCAGGCCAAGTTATGCCTATGCGTTTAATGAGGTTTGACTGTATATGTATGTAAAAACAAAAATTTTGTTACGCGCTACTGTATCCAATATTTGCTGAAGTGTAGAATTGTCTTCGCTTGACGTTCTACCTGCAGAGCTAACGGGTAGGTTTTTTTGTTTTTTTTATAAAGACGAAGGGGATTGATTCGCTGTTTGAATTACACGGCAAATTAGTACAGATTTCCTCACTAGTTTTCTGTTCACTATTTGCTAACATGCCACGTGTCCTTCCTTTGAGTTTAACTTCTCTCTCTTATTTCACCTTTTATTTAAATAAATATAAAAGTTTTAGATTTATATTACTTGCGATAGTTTTGAAAATTTTGTACTTTCGAAGAATGCAAAAAAAATTCACAGAATTAAAATTTAGAACTACAAATAACATTTTTTATTTTGTACAAAATTACACAATTGGTCAAGAGTGGACTGGGGCCTGCCGGTCCCCTGGTCGCACGCCCTCCTGGGCGATAGGATTCGCGCCCTTCGAAATTTCAAGGTATGCGCCCTGTGAGAGGACGGATTCCGCCCTGCAATCGGCCATATAATTATACAATTCTGATTGGCTTTGCTACACACCACAATTTGTAGAAATTTTCAAAATTAAACATTTCGATTCATCCGTTCATGACGCAACAAAAGGTCTTCAAGATCGTCGTATGGCGGCCGCCGACATAAAATTGTAGAAACTTTTAATTTTCAGTGCTTTCGCTTTTTAGCGAAAATAGGATTAAATTTTTTCACAAAATAACAATATCCTTTTGCAAAATGTGAAAAAACTTACAAGCTTAAACTCTGTCTAAATCATTAACATTTATATTGCAATTTCTTACCAGCATGAAATATCGAAGAATGCGTTTTCCTATTTTTTAAAATGAATTTTTTCATTACACTACAAACAAGAATTTTTTTCCAGCTAGGCGGCCATTTTAGTGCGACATCGAAAATACGAATTTTATTCGACTCGAAATGAACTTCTGTTGATGACCGGTAGAGATAAGTGATAATAAAATGGAATTCTCCCCGTACCATCGGAACTGCCCACTTTGCAACAGGTGTTAGGTTAGGTGTTCCTTATATGGTGTTGGGATGGAAAAAAGAGTATAAAAGCGGCTACGCGCGTAGCGATTTATCGCAGGGGGGCAGGCGAAGCGGGAAAAACCGCCCGTGTATATGAAGAAAATCCGTGGGTTTTATATTCATAGGCTTTGCGATTATCCCGAACAGGATCGAAAAACGATTCTTTTAGCCTCAACAGGAAATGACGGCGCGGTGAACCCCGAGTTTGTGTGGACACCCAAGGAAAATCTGTACGATAAATCGGCACGTGTATAGCCGCCATTAGTGAAAAAAATGTGGGAACAGGGGTCAAAGAAAAAGGTCGATCACAAACGTGTTTATTTTCTGTCTTTTGGCAAATCAAACTCGAAGTTGTTGGTTTTTTTTTCCTCTCATTCGTCGCGAGTTTTGTAAAATAATCCGCAGACTGCTGAAAAATCTGCGATGTCCGTCTTCCGTCTCGCATTTTCTGCTACCGGGTTCAAAAGAAAGTTCACAGCTATGATGCGAAATGTCTGCTCTATACTTTTCACACTTCGTCCGTAGTGGGGGTTCTGAGGAACCTTTGACCTCCAGTGGTCTGAAGAATTCTGGGTGTATATGTATTGTGCGTTCGCGCAGACCTGACGCCTGATACCGTTAGCAGACGGGTTAGTCCATTGCAGTTTAGGGAAGGGCGTCTTGCCGAAACTGGTTTTCCGCGAGGGAAAAACCACTTCCTCCAAGACGGCCTTCCCTAAACTGCAATGGACTAACCCGTCTGCTAACGGTATCACGCGCCAACTGAGCGCGAATGCACAGTATTTTCCTAAAGATGGATGACAGCTGAACACATAATCTTGTTAGCTTTGTACTGCCTCTTTGAGAAAGTCCGTTTGTATTTGTCTTATCGTTGGGTTGGATTTCGATTAATGTGCTATTACTTTGAAAGATTTAAAGCAGAGTTACAGATGCATTTCCGTTTTCTGGCGATCTCAAGGAGGTGGAGGAAAAAAAAAAGGTGAGGGCCACTAATACGGAAAAATAGGACGTTACAACATGTTTTCTTCAGTAAATGTTATGTGTTGCATTCAACGAAAATTTTAAAACATTCTGAGCTATAGAGATATCGTTATAATTATTTGTTCACTTTAATGTCGAAAAGAAATGTCCCTTCCAACCGGCTGCGATTGTTTAAAATTTAAAAAAAATAACGATTTTTTTTTTTTTTTTAAAAGATGTTGAGGAAGGCGTTGAAAATTTGCATGTCCTTGTATCTTCTAGTCTGGAAAAAAAAGGATCTAGTATGAGATTTTTCGTTGTATTTTATGGCACAACAATAGCTCAGATCATTCTGCACTACGGTATGCAGTTTTCTGATGGATCCGAGCCTCTGTCGCGAAAAAAATTAAACCCCGGAATATGGATCGATAAAAAAAGAAGCACATGCGCAGGAGTCAACCACGGAATTGTGGAAACAGGAACTACCTTTTTACATGTAACGAGAGGTAAATCATACGGCACTAATAATTTCTCTCAAATTACTCTGTATGATTTTCAACATAGATCAAAATGTTGTTTATGGTCCCCCTCATAAGCGTACGCAAAAATTTAATATGGAGGGTTATAGAGCTACAAATCCGCTTTGTAATATGTTTATATACAAAATTTTATCACAATGGAGGATTACAACCACCCTCAATAACCCCCTGCGTACGCCAGTGTTCCCCCTATATGAAGGAAAGATAAACATCAGGGGGGGGGGTTATATTGCTAAAGTATCAATTTCTTGAATAATTCCCAGCAATATTACTCACTTACTTATTTCAACGTTCTCTTTGAACAGCCTCTTCTCACTGTTGGCAATATAAGAAAAATGAACGTTTCCCAAGTTCAATTAAATATACAAAAAAGATGATTAATATTGAAAAGACGCATCGAAATCAAGATACAAATGTATTGTAACCATCACGGCAAATTGGTCGCTTAAATCAATCTATAGGTTGGGCCAACCATAAAAGATCACAATGATAAAGGCAGGAAGCTAATGCCGACACTAGTGTGGCATTCCTATGCCAGACAGCATCTTCGGAACCCTTATAATTTAGAAATTGACTAACCGTTTTCATAAGTGTCTGGGAGAGACTGGGCTCCTGTTTAAGAGGCTCATCGTGACTCACGAATAAGATTTTAAACAGCGAACGAGTAGCCACGTCCTTCAGAAGGTTGGATGCCGTTTCAAATCACAGTCAACTTACAACTTCGAGCAGGCAGGCAAGCAAAAAAAGGAAAAGAAAGAAAACGAAAAGGCAAGTCATCGCTGTATACCTTGCCGTTAAGACAAAATGTTCATCCATCTGTAAAGCCAGGGGTCTGCAACCCGCGGTCCGTCAGCTTATAAAGGAAATAACACAAATTATTTCACACAAAAACAACGTGTTTTGCTCCTTCTGAGTCTTAAATCTATGTATTTTATTCCGTTCATGTTTTCACATTTCGTAATAAATATCTTAAAACGCTAGAGAACTAAAGTAATACGCGGTCTTCCCTCAGTCGTGTTTTACTTCAGTTTTCTAGCGTATATGGTCACTAGGGGCAGGGTTTAAGTTGGACTTTTTTTTCCTCCTTCTTCAGCACTTTAGCTAAAATGTAAAAACAAATTTTAGCATTTTTAAATTTCTTTTAGTTCTCTTTTTCTACTGTAAATACTTGCGATAATTTTGAAAACTTTGAACTATAGGAGAATTAAATTAATCTAATGACACAGCACTACGCAGAATAAATAACAAAAAGAAAGAAAACGTTTTTCAATGCAGTTGAAATTTTATTGGACAAATTTTAACGCATTTTGGACGGACTTTGACCGTCCCTCGTCCGTCTGGTACTGAAACAAACAACGAAATGATGCCGATTCACCGATAGGTAGTGTTGCCAGTTAGATCCCGTTTCCGGTTAAAAAGTTACGGTTAATGTTGACTGCCGCTACATCCATCGGCGGAAGAAACACTAACTTGAATCAGGTGGGTTTGTATGCGCAAATTGAAGAGCTGAAAGTTGGTTTCTCCAAGCTTGGTTGAAGTATTAAGTGGACCTGTGATCATTTACAATGCCGCCGGAGTGTTTGTGAATAAAAAAGGCTTCCAAAAAATCCAATTCTACAGAAGACTTGGGTTGATGAATGATGGTGTCAAGAAAAATAGATTTATGATTATTGTCCCAGCACTGGACTGCATATTCTGGACATACGCATTTTACATTGTAATACTGTATGTATATATATTTAGTCCCACAGGTGGATCCAGAAAATATTTTCAGACGAGCGCCCAAAACCAATATAGAGACCTTAAAAAACGGCAACAAAGGCTGATCTAAGGGGTGTCCTTTGCCCCCCCCCCCTCACCAGGATTCGCCTTTTTTCAGTCTTAATATTGCTGGTACAGTAGTGCGGCCCGCAGACCAACAAGAATAAGCAAAATTGGCCCTTGGGCTGGAAAAGGTTAAAGACACCTGTACAAAGCCGTCGCAATAGTTCAACACGTCTCGCTTTTATGGCAGTTGTCCAATAATCTCGAAGCACAAATCTGCTTACTTTGGGCAAATAGATCTCAAGTAATTGAAAATTAGGAACAATAATTTCGAATCAACACTAAAAACCGCAGAGAGATGGAGTTTTATATATAGCAGGACTTGTATATAACGAGAAACTTGAGAAACCAATGAAAATGCTCGCTATATCCGGTAACAAACCCTTAAACATATTAAAAGAACTGATCAACGGTGGGTGGGTAGTCGAAATTCACTGAAACGAAAGTGGGACTTAAAAATCTTCCGATAAGAGAAATAGACAAAATTTACGAACATGTTAAGATAACGTGGAAACGAATCGATGAAGACAGAGGCTCATACAAGGTGGTTAAAATTAAACTGACGGTACTCAGAGTAACCGGTAGCACCTGTTCTACTGAACGGATCCGAATGAAACTTCAAGTATGTGTTATGTAACTCATGCAGCCGAGGTTTATGTCGGAAAGAAATAGCTCGGAATTTCACCAACAGATGGCGCTATAATGAAGTAAAAGAAAAGAGAAAAGCACAAAACTCAAAGAATAAGAGAAATTTGTATTTACCTACACACCTATGTGCTCTATGTACATGCCTTGTCGGGCAATAGCATGTTGAAAGCGCACCACCGCGTTATCAACGGCCGAACGCAACATGTCGCTAGGAATAAGGGAGACAAGGCGGACGATGCTAGCTTCCAACACAGCTTTATTGGTCACACGTCTCTAATACAGATAATCTTTGAGGAAACCCCATAGCCACAAGTCACAAGAATTCAGATCTGGTGATCTGTCTTACTAGGCATCTGGGAAGGTACGCGAGATGACACGTTCATCGGGGAAGTTAGCTCGAAACACAATCTTTACACGTATTACCGTATGAGAAATTGCTCCGCTTTGCATGAATACCGTGTTGGCCAAACAGCCTCTTTGCCGTAACAACATGGTCTTTCAGAAGTTTGCAGTCTCATTCACTTGTAATGGTGCACCTAACAAACCAGTTCGATGTGACCTCCTAAAAGGAACAGGGGCTCAGAATTGAAACTCTCGGCGAATCCACACCACGCTGTTACATATGGGGAACGTAACTGGCATGAGGTAGAATCCCATATGCGATTGTTCTACGTGTTCACCTCACCGTCTAAGGGAAATGGGCATCGTTTGTCCCTACGATATACGATGGCCAGTACTCATCCACTTGATCCTCGCACAGAAAACACAAGGCAAAATTAAGAGACTGTTGCAATTGCAACTTCCCCACAATGACCGGCGCAATTGCACGTCGTCCTCTTCCCGGTGCGACGTCTAGAGAAACTGTTTCTTCGAACTTGCGAATCATGTTTTTAAATGCAATTTGCGGACATGAGTCCCCTCCTTAAATACTTCATCTGCTGGTAAGCACAGAGTGCTGCCGAAGGATTGCTATCATTCTGATAAATTAGTTTTACGATTAATGCACGTTCTTTCTTGTCCAGCGGTATGGTCACTGTCGGCGAATGATTTGTTCTAATGCCAGGTATCGCTTTTACAGCAAAATTATTATTCTTACTCATTTGCATGTGGTTTTAGCTGCAAAGCGCCATCCGTTTGCAAAATTTCGAACTTCGTTTTTTTACGAAGTAATCCTTGGCCGCATGGTCTACATAACACATATTTGAAGTTTCATTCGCATCCGTTCAGTAGAACCGGAGCTGCCAGCCTCTGAACACAGTCAGTTTAATTTTAACCATTCTGTATAAGATAGAATGGAAGGTTAACGTTTCAAATTCCTATTGAGGTTTTTGGTCTCATTGTGAGTTTTAGTCCGATTCTTCTAACAATTGGTTTACCTTTACAAACTCTCATGCAGGTGGCCTTGGGGCGGGTGGCCACGGGCAGAGCGCCATGTTCCCAAGCCTCTTTTTACATCACTTCTTAATGTGCCATGTCTAGAAACTTCCTGACAATGTGACACGTGTTTAGGATTGTGGCTTTTTGTATTTCAATGTAGGTGTTTGGGTCAATGTTGAGTATCTCCAAATTCGTCGCAAGCGTTTTTGGTACTATCCCTGTTGCTGAGATGACTAACGGGATGATGAAGATCTTTTCCATACCCCATATATCTCGTACTTCATGTCTGAGATCTTGGTACTTGGTGATTTTCGTTGTGTAGGTTGTCTGTATGTTATTGGTGTTGGGTACTGCTATGTCGATTAAGTACGTGGTCTTATTCGATTTATCGACGAGGGTTATGTCAGGACGGTTATGTGGGACTGTCTTGTCTGTTATGATTGCTCTATCCCAGTAAAGCTTGTGTGTTTCGTTCTCATGCACGGTCTCTGGCTCATATTTGTAGTACGGGCATTTTTCTGTCAGAAAGCCAGCATTCGCTGCCAATTTCTGGTGGACTATTTTCGCTACTTGATCGTGTCTATGTTTGTAGTCTGACTGCGCAAGGATCTTGCATCCTGCCATCACGTGTTGGATTGTCTCCGATGCCGCATGACAGTGTCTGCATTTGTCGCTTTCTATGTCTTTTCTCTGGATGAATTTCTGATTGTTCCTTGTTGCGATCACTTGGTCTTGGATGGCTAGCATGAATCCTTCTGTCTCTGGCTGGAGAGTGCCTTTGGCCAGCCAAGAATTTGATGCCTTTTTGTCAACGTGTGGTTGTTGCAGGTCATTGTAGTGCCTGCCATGTAATGGTTTTCCGGCCCAAGTTCTCAGTTTCTGTTCGTTGGCTGTTTCGAGGACACGCTCTTCGGTACTACACAGGTTTAGTGGCGTGTAATTTGCATCTGCTTGTATTATGGCTTGGATGAGTGGCGATCGGGGACTCTTCAACTGGAAGTATTGCCTCATGCTCTGGATCTGCTTGTCATGTAAGTCTTTGAGGTCCGCTTGTCCGCGTCCTCCTTCTTCCCGGGGTAGTGTTTGCCGTTCAATTGCCGTTGCAGGGTGTAGTTGTCCGGCTCTTCTCTGGATGGTTCTCATTTTCCGCTGGAGTTGTTCTAGTTCAGTGTTGGACCATTTGATGATCCCGAAGGAGTAGGTGAGCACTGGTACCGCATATGCGTTAATTGCTTGCGTGGTGTTCTTCCCGCTCAGTTTCGTCTTCACAATGCTTCTAAGTCTTTCTTGGAATGCTTGCGTGAGCTGGACTTTGACTTTCTTGTGCTCCTGCTGCCGTTTTTGCATTATCCCTAGGTATTTGTAGGTTTCGCCCTCGTCCAAGGTCTTCAGTAGTCTCCCGTCTTCGAGTTCGATGCCTGGTAAATCTTCTTTGCTATTCTTCTGTATTTTGCACTTATCGAGGCCGAATTCCATTCCTATGTCCTTGGAGAATGTCTCTGTTATACTGATGAGTTGTCGGAGTTGGGTGATTGTTGGCGCGTATAGCTTGATGTCATCTACGTACATGAGGTGGGAGACTTTATGTAGGTTTCTCTTGTCTTTCTTCAGCATGTATCCGTATTTACTTGTGTTCAGCATCCTTGACAAGGGGTTTAACGCCAAGCAGAACCACTGGGGGCTTAGTGCGTCTCCTTGAAAGATTCCGCGGCGGATGGGGATCTCGGCCGTTTCTATTTTACTGTCTGGCGTGTTTAGCTGTAACCGGGTTCTCCATTGTTTCATGCTGCTCTGTAGGAATCGGATGATTGAGGGATGCACTTTGTATATGCTGAGTATTTCAAGGAGCCACGAGTGCGGAACAGAGTCGAAAGCCTTCTTGTAGTCTATGTATGCGGTGTTATATATATATATCCCACGGCTTTTCTCACAACCATAGCGATTATTTTCATTACAAGCCGCAAGTCGTTTCGCTGCGTTTTCTGCTCTTTAGTCTTAAAAATATATGTCAAGAAAAATTAGTAATTCTGAATAACGCCCATTTTTCGCAAAAATTCATAGAGAAATCTGCTTTCGCAAAAGGAAACGATTATTAAGCAGAGTTATAAATGTAAGGAAAGAAAGAAAAAGCAAAGTTAAGGGCAACTGCTAATCTCGCGTGTGGGCAATTTAAACCAGAAAAGTGTGGATAAGAAAGCGAAGGCCATGGTTCAGGTGGACGTCCTCGAGGGATTCGCTAAGAAGCGTCCATGTGTTCACGTAATAGAAATGAAACTATTACGCCAATGGAAGATGCAATCGCGATTGAAAACAGCAGTTCCTGTACTTCAATTACCAACTAAGATGGATAAGTGATAAACCATGAACACTTGGAGAAGGATCAAGGCCGCAGATATGGCAGTTTTATCATCAGCCGAGATTGTAGTTAGAGATATTAAAGATTAAAATATGTATGTAGATGATTGTAGACGAGCAATTTCTTATATATTTATCCAGTATGATGTGATGGCATAAGCTTGATGTGGTTGGAAATCTTTGTGAAATTGGACATCAAGGACAAAAATGCGGAATTTTGATTGACTGCTTCAGAATTGCATCCAAAATTCATTCAAGGATGGACAACATTAGGGTTTACGACGTATATCATTCCAAGGACCAATTTTGCTTATTCTTGTTGGCTCGCTCGCTCGCTCGGTGGCCGCGCTACTGTACTGACAGTATTAGGACTAAAGAAAGGTGGAATCAGTGGGTACCCTCCCCACCCCCCACCCCCCCGGATCCGCCTTTGTTGCCGTTTTTTCTTAGGTCTTTACACTGATTTTGCACCCCCAAAATATTTTCAAGATGCACCTCTGAGAATGAATGAATGAGTGTGTGTATGTGTGTGTGTTTGTCAAAAACGTATGGAAGCAAAAAACATTTACAATACTTTTAGTTGTTAATATGTAAAGCGAAATCAAACCTTTTAGTGAGATTTATAGCACTGTTTATTTTTAACAATCCTGTCAATATCCGGTCTTATTTTTGATATTGCAATCCTAAGAGTGCTTACAAGGTGGACGTCAGTTATTCTGGTCCTAACTTTTCATTTTATCAACTTTGTCTAGAAAAGGGTTTTTCGCGGACGTTAAACGTTCACGAATAGTGACATCATTTTCAAAGCATGCAGTCGGACGGCTGAGAAGACATATTTAGAATAAAATTCAATGTATTCTAAGTTAAATTATTTTTTTAACCACTCTCGCCCTGCAAATTAATATATCTAATCCTAATGCCCGTATACCAAAGAAAATTAAAGTAAAACACGATTGAGGGAAGACCTAGTGTTACTTTAGTTCTCTTCAATGTTAAACGTGATTCCAGTCCATTCTTTAACGTTAATCGGTTACAAAAAGGCTCTATCTCATTCCGTTCCCTCTTCCAGTCACTGACAGTACTCTCTCCGACACCACAATGTAAAGCGATTGTCTCTAAATTTTCACATCTGTCCATTCTTTTTATGGCGTTAAGTCTTTTTTTTAATCGATACCACAACGTGCTTTCTCTTACCTGCTATACTAGACGTTTTCCTCCTTCAACAACGTTACTTCTACAACTAATGTAACTAAAATAACACGTGAATATTTTCCGTGCCTTAAGTAACACGATAAAAT